>CM066997.1:17882965-17885465 GCA_033977485.1 Hydrangea macrophylla
TAGGCTAGAATGCTTCTATTGATAGAGCTTTCACGTCTGCGCATAGAATCCTTTTTTTGCCCTTCCATTCCGTTCTTACCATATCATGGGCAGTTGGGTCGGAATCCATGTGATGGTTCGAGAGTTGCAGGAGCAAGAAAGGGGCTTCCATTAGCATTAGTAGTTGTAGTTGGCACTCATACCGCTCTTGCTTCCTCGAGCATCGATGCAGCAAGGAGTTCATCGATTGAAGTATTTCAGTATGAGTGAAGTTACTGTTCTGTTTCGTATTAAGTAGGGATCCTCTGTTTAGCGAATCGATTTTCTGTTTAGCTTAGCTCATCCCGCTTATCTCTCATCTCGGTTTATAGAAAACGTTCTTCATGGCCCTTTTTATTTGCTAAATCGCGAGTTTACAGGATCTTTAGGGTCACGATAGGTCCGCAAAAGATAGGCCGTTTATTGAAACTGGAATTCAATAAGTATAGTACGCAAGGAAGGACCTATCTGAAAGGAAGGTAACGGCTGGCACATAGGGACATCGTTTTAAGCTCCCTCAATGGGTAGCTCATCTCATTGGCTAGCTAGCTCATATGGAATAGGTCTCTGGCTTTCTCCTGTCCGCTCTTTGGTTATCTATCGTAAAGAGCTTTGGTTTACGAACCTTCAGATTCAAATCTTTAAAAAAGCCCGAGAAAGAAGAATTGGGTTCGACTCCCATAGCCCCGATGTGGCGAAGAAGAAAGAATAGAACATGGAACAACGAGAATTTCTTACAAACGAAATAGAGAGGACGTTCCGAAAATTTAAGGATAGATTTTCTTTTTGAGAGGTTGAAGTAAATGAAATGAAAAAGGCCGTGTTGACAGGATCCTATTCTTTTTCTGCATTAAGAATCGTGGTTCTTGAAAAAGATGATCCCCTTATAAGGAACTTTTCTTTAGTAGTGGACCTACCTGGATTACCAAATCATTCCTTTTCAATCTATGTCGAACCTGAAAATGAACTTGGCTCTCGCTGGTTTATTAAATAATATATTTCTCTCTTCTTCTGTCTTTTTGGAAAATTCCTTCGCTTATCGAAACGATAAAAGTATACAAGATTTTATAAGTACAGTAGTTGGCTGGGGTAACGTAGAGCTGCTTCTTCTATTCGATCTATCTCTGTCTTTAAATAGAATTTCTCACTCTCGACTTTTGGAAAAACTAGAACCTATCTTGTATGAGAAATACATTTGGAAGTTGGTTTCTTCCTTTTTGACGTTGCCGATCATCGACAAGACGGGAACAGATTGGTCGTCGAAAGCAGGAATTCCAACTCTGTCTTTTCTCTCCGCCATTTTGTTAAATTATTATCTAGACGAGTTAGATAGAGCCTTCGAAGTCCACTTTCCAAACTTTCAATATGCTCGTTATGATTATGAGGTCTTCATTCCTATATTTATAGGTAAATCGAAGGAATTTTATGTACCAAACTTTCTCAATCTATTGAATGAGTTAGATCTGGTTGGAAAAGTTACAGGCATAGTACCAGGGGGCTTACCAGTTGATTTCTTCGGAGGTTTGGTTTCCGTCAATAAGGAGGGCGCTATCCAAAGAATCAAGCGCTAGAGACAACAGGGGCAGGAAGAAAGATTCTCACTTGGACAGGAGATGTGGAATAAAAACCTAGCTCCGAGAAGCCTGGCTATCAATGCTAGCGGACGATGTTACGTCGTAATTCGTAATAACGTCCGTTAAATGAGATAGCTATGGTTTTTCACTCTATCACCTTAATCCATTTAAATTGGGGTATTGCACTTATTCCGGCCCTCTATTTACATAGCGAAGAAAGGCAATCAAGCTCACAGACCTGCCTTTCCTGGCAAAACTTCGTTGACTACATAGGGTCCACCCCAATTGGGCTTTCACTTTCCTCTAGGATCATGGAGAGGAGCCCGATTCTCTTTTAAGACCAGATCCCCTTTTGTTGCACATGTCTGATCTGTACCTTCTTATGGAAAGCTTTGGCAATCCTCCTTTGAGAACCCTGGGTATGGTGGAGTGCCTTCATCCTCTTTATAAAAAATTCTGTTGCTCAAACCTGCCCCCTGTCCATTCTGCTTCCGGTATTTCGGATTCCAGGGCGACCCTAAGGGATGGAACTTCCAATTCAACAGGTAGCACTGCTTCCATCCCATAAACCAGGGAGTATGGAGTAGCGCCGGTGGAAGTCCGAATGGAGGTCCGATACCCCCACAGGGCCAGTGGCAACTTTTCGGGCCGATCTCGATATGTGTCTGTCATCTTCCGCAGGATCTGACCTATGTTTTTATTTGCTGCCTCCACTGCTCCATTGGTCTGAGGCCTGTACGGCGAGGATTTCTGTTGTATCTGATACCGAATGCACAGCTGCTCAACTTCTTTTTTGAAGTGAGATCCCAGATCTGAAATTCGCTCGTGCGGTACTCCATATCCGCAGATTCTTTTTTCTTTAATGAACTTGGCCACTTTTGCCGATGTCAGTGTTCGATAAGATGCCG
>CM066997.1:17890465-17959646 GCA_033977485.1 Hydrangea macrophylla
ATAGCGTATCTACAGAAGAGAGAGTACGGGCCCTTACCCTTAATTTAGTTTAGACGCGGCTCGAATGCCTTTACGCTATAGGCTGTGTTAAGCATGCTTCTTTGACAGAAAAAAAACTCTTTTTCCATGACAACAGTCGCGACTATAAAGGGCGGGGCGGTAAGCTCTCTATCAACAACAGGGGGGCTGTTCTCCTTTGTCAACTCCTTGCTTGTGTCGTTGACAAAGTCAACCGAGCCTAAGCAAAGCGTCACAACAACATCCAAAGGTTGACTTTGTCAACGCTACTAAGGACCGGGGCGAGCGGAATTCAGTAGAGGCTCGAAGAGGGGCTTACTAAGCGAAGGGCCGAAGGCGGCTTTGCTCATGAGTTAGCGGTCAAGCGGAAAAGGACTTGCTGGCTTCTTTTCTTTCCGGAGCAGAGCTGCCTTGCTCGTAGCTCCCTATTGATATAAAAGGGGATGAAGGGTGAAAGAAAAATAAGAAGGAAATCTTGAGGGAGTAAGGAGCCACCCTTAGGTGGTTCTGCGCCAAGTGCGATCGATTGTCCTTCCTTTATAGATTGAACTACCGTAACTCCACTCAACCAACAAAGTAAATTCCATACTCAAAGTTGAGTTACCGTACAAACTCAATATCTATAAAAACTAAGGGGGAAGAGTTTTTACTGAAGCCGAAAGGTATCCTAAAGGAATGGTAGCACCACAATCCACCCAGACGCGGCCATCATAAATGGTTCGTGCGACGGCGGCGGAGGCAGGTTCTGGATAATCCATTCAATCTTCCTTTTTTCTCTTTTTCTGAATTTTCCTCGTCTCATGGAACTCCCTCTTGAAACATTTCCAGAAACTCGAGTCTTATTTCCTCTTCTTCCGGCAGCATTTCTCCTTTGAGCGGCATTTCCTCTTCTTCTTTCGGTGGAACTTCCTCTCTAGGTTCTTCTTGCAGCCTTAGCCCTTTTCAAAATTCTTCTTCCCTTAGGATCGCCTTTGGAAGCCGGAACGTAGGGGTCATGATGATCCAGTGGGAGGGATCTTCCTTACAAAGCCAGATAGCATTAATAGCATTAATTGTAGTGATGGTAGGGGGATGTTGGAAATCGGACACTTCCTCAGCCCAGCATGTTGAGACCGGAGCGTGACTAGGGAGCGAGTTCTTAAAAACTCCCATTTTCTCATTGGGGTTCTTAGGAGCTTCCTGTTCATCCGCCACGTTGATTTTTCCTTCTTCTATGAAATCTTGGATTTTTTGCTTCAAAGTCCAGCATGCATCCGTCGCATGACCCGAGCCCCACCCCCTCTTTGAGTAAGGCTGGAAGTAATTGGCAGAATTTTGTTAGGTCCCAATGAGGGGGGACCAGGTCAAGCAGACGACGACTGACAGGGAAGGGTCTGACTAGTCTATGCTCCAGCAATTTAGGCAGAATTTGGCTTAGCGATAATGCAAGCAGGGTGAATTCTCGTCGAGGGCGCTCTCCTTGGCCTTCATAGTTGTATGGCACCTGCTTATCTTTCTGCCCCTGATTGTCGTTCCTCTGCTGCTGCGGTTGCTGTTGTTGCCGGGGGCGCCTTTCAATTCCACAAGCGTGGGGGCCACAACATTCACTTCATTGTGCTGCTTATTGCCCCCTTGATTGCCGCCTCTTTTGTTCTTTCTCTTAGGGCGCCAGCCAGAATTGGAGTTGGACTTTCCTCTTCTTTTGTTAGAAAGGGGCTCAACAAATTCTTCTTCCGGGGGTGATTTTTTATGATTATTATTACGCTCAAGTTGGCGGAAAGCTTGACCACGGCTCAAACTATCGCATAAAAAAAAAAAGGATTCGGTAGTTCTATTTAGAGGGAGTACATAATAGTTGTGGTATGATGGCTCCCATAGAACGACCTGCGAATGAGACAATCCAGCAACTTAGATGTCAAGATCCTACGAATTGTAATGGTACAATACCGCGGACGAAATGTCGAGATTCTGCTTTCGGCACCCGGGTTCAACTGATTAGGCAATTTCTTCGGTCGAAACGGGATGATGATGGTCGCCTCCCTCTCCCTCTTGGAACTTATGCACGCTTTCATGCACTTATTGAGCCTAAGATTTTCCCCCAACAGCTTTCATTCCCGTTGAAGCATCCGCTCGATCTGGATTCGTGGCCCGACCAGCGCTGTCAACTTCCCCCACGATTATCTATCCACTGCATTCCAACAACTCGTCTTGGTTTTGAGGCTGCTCTGACACCCACGCTCTATCCCACACGCGAGACCTGGGAACTCACAAAGGGCACTGATGTGTTGCTTCCTGCCTGATCTCCGTCCCTCGACCCTCGAATCACTTGCGCCCCTCTGCCATCCGCTCATTCCCTATCAAACTTGCACCTTTATAAGTAAGCCTCACTCGATCATAATGGTCTGCCCACCCCAACTAGCGATCCATAGTATATCTCGTGATGATTCATGCATAGAGGCTGAGGCTCCACTATGGCAACAAACATTAGGTAAGGTACAATGAACTTGTTATTCATGATGTGTTATTGGCCACAGAAGAATCTTTCTTTTGTCATGCTCCTAACTCTGCTTAAAAACTACAGGTTTTTAGCGCCCTTACGTTTTTTAGCAGGCTAGCGCGCCCCTAAACTACAAGCTTGAATGCCCCTACCATTATCATTTTGAAAATGAAAGCAGGCTGCCCTATTGATCGCCGCTCTACCACTGGACTTTGTGTCTTCCTTTGAAACTCTCTTATTTCCTGGAAGAGCAAAAAGCAGGACCTTTATTTTGCAATACTTAAGAAGGTCCAAATCCAGTGCAGAGGCAGAATACTGGGCTATGTCTGCAGCCACTAGTGAAGTGGTTTGGTTACGCAGGCTTCTATCTGATCTTGGGGTTCATCTCACCGCTGCAACGCCTCTTCATTGTGAGAATAACGGCGCTATTCAGATTGGAACCAACCCTGTCGTTAATGAGCGTACCAATAATAAACGAAGTGGCTTTACCCTTATATAATAAAAAAAGGGCGCTTCACTCGCGAGAAGTGCTTGGATTAAAAGACAGCCCTTTATTTCGCCTTAAATGAGTAAGGCCTTCAGATTGCAGATTTGTTCACCAAGTCTCACACTCGTGCTCGGCACGAATTCTTGGTGGGCAAACTCTCGCTTCTTGACCCCTCATTTGTTCGAGTTTGAGGGGGAGTGTAATATCATGTATTATTAACAAGTTGTATTACGGTTCTTTCTGTCCTTTGCTTTCTTCTTGATTTGTATATGCCTGGGAAGTCATATTTTATTTAATTGTCTTTCGTTTTACTTATAGAGCTTAAGCCCCTCTTTTCCAGTTAATCAAAATGCTTATTCTCCCAAAACCTTTCTCTTAAAGCTATAAGCTATCAGAGACGACATAGGATGGAGTGATGATTACGGCGCATGAATCAGATTGGCGTGAATTTGACACTTCATGCATCCCCTGACGAATTTCTTACAATCTGGATCCGTCATATCCTTATATCGAATGATCTTTTTAGCGAGCATCTGGCTGTTGACATGTCCTCCGCATACGCAGGAGCGCCCTGTAGCTTTCTTCGCTTCTTCCTTTGATCAAAGATATTTTTAGTCTAAGTCGACCGATAAGCCCTTCATTATTCTTATTAATATGGGGCGGAGAAGTATAAAGGTGCGAAACTTCTACCTGATGGATTCGAAGATTCGAGCTATCCCTCTCCTCTCAAAATATCCATAACCACTTGCCTAAAAGTGCTTGATTTATGAGCTTTACAGGCCGGAGACCCAGACCTCCCTCCTCTTTTCTACCTTCCCAAAGGAAGTCTCTCTTTATCTTTCAATCCTCGCAGCCACCGAGGATGGAATGGTAAATAATGAGAGAGAATATGTAGGAAGGCTCGCTCTGGAAAGGAAAAAACCTCTGCTGTGGATAAGGGTGAGTTTCCCACCTTTGGATAAATAGACTTTCAACTATTCCAACAGAAAAGGGCAAGTCTCCTCTCAAAACGTTCCACCACCGGATCCCATATCGCCTTAGACCGGTATTTAGCGCCCAACGGGAGACCAAGATAGGAGGATGGGAGGCAGCCCACCTTGCACCCCAAATCTGCCGCGAGTTCCTTTATGTTGATCACCTCCCCCACTGCAAAGATGGAACTTTTCATCAGGTTTATCCTGAGTCCTGAAACCGCCTCGAAGCAACGCAAGGTACATCTAAGGAGTCTGAGCTGCAAATGATTGGCTTCACATAGGAAAAGAGTGTCATCAGCAAACTGAAGGTGAGAGATAGGAGGCGCCCCTTCGCTTACCAAAAAACCTGCCAACAGCCCACTCTCCTCCAACTTCTTAGTAAGTCTGCTTAGCGCCTCGGTTACAATAATTAATAGAAAAGGGGATAGTGGGTCCCCTTGTCGAAGACCCCTGGAGCTGTGGAAGAAGCCTGTGGGGGAGCCATTCACGAGGCCCTATGGAGTAAGGGGAACGATGCCGTCGTTATACACACCTTTATCCACTTTCTCACTTTACCCCGAATCCCATTCTTCTAAGCAAATATTCCAGAAACCTCCAGTTGACATGGTCGTAAGCCTTTTCTATGTAAATTTTGCATAGAACTCCCGGTTCCCCGCTTCTAATTCTTGAGTCAATGCACTCGTTCACTATTAGGTTTTTATTCCAGGATTTGCCTTCCTTGAACAAAGGCGCTCTGATGGGGCGATATGATCAAACTCATCGCCTTATTCATTCTGGATGCTAGCACTTTCGCAATTCTTTTGTATAAGCTACCCACCAGGCTTATCGGGCGGAAATCTCTAATGTCGACGGCTTCGCCTTTCTTTGGGATCAAGGCAATGAAAGTGGCGTTGGCACTTCTCTCCAGTGAGGCATCTTTGTGGAACTCCAAAAGCACCTTCATGAAGTCATCCTTGACCACCCCCCAGCATTTTTTATAAAAGGCGATGGTGAATCCGTCCGGACCTGGGGCCCTGTCTCCACACATCTCCCCCAGAGCCTTGAAAACCTCCTCTTCCTCAAAAGGCCTTTCCAACTAATCACACATCTCCGTAGGGATGCTTTCAAATGAGACTCCGTCTAGCGTCGGTCGAAACGAATGCGGTTCCACATAAAGCTCTTTGTAGAACTTTTCGACCGCTAATCGAATCGCTTCCTCCTCCTCCAGAACGACCCCTTCTACCTCCAGTCTAGATATGGTCTTTACCCTTTTTCTCGCGTTCGCTATTCGATGGAAGAACTTTGTGTTCTTATCCCCCTCCCTTAACCACATAATTCTCGACTTTTGCCGCCAACTAATCTTTTCAAACCTGGCTAGCCCCCTTCATTCTTCTTTGGCTGATACTCTCAGAGCTATTTCTGCTGATGATAGAGGTCTTGATTCTTCTGTGCGGTCTAGGTACGCAATTTCCTCCAAAGCTTCCATTTTCTTCAAGTCCACCCTCCCAAACTGCTTCTTATTCCACTTCCTCTTTCAAGGCTTTAACCTTCAACCAAAAGACGTGACTTGCTTTCCCTTGAAACGAAAAGGAAGAACCACCAAGAAGCTACTTTTTCTAGAAAACCTGCATCCTTCAGCCACATCTTTTCAAATTGGAAAGGGGATGGCCTTCTCTTTATACCTCCCCCCTCACCCTCTTGGCTAGGAGAATGGGGATATGGTCCAAGATGGGTTTAAGAAGTGCTTCCTGCAAGACGTTGAAAAAATGCTCCTCCTCCTATTCCCTCTAAAGCCGAGAGTTGGAACCTGTCCAATTTAGAAAGAGAAGGGCATGCTTTTTTTGTTTGTGCAAGTTAACGTTGCCCCATTTAGAGGTAAATCCACCAACGAATTTATCCCCACAAATTAAGAAAAACGCCTCATGCTTGCTGTAATTCGGCTTCCTCCTAACTTCTCAGCCGAGAATCTGAAACATTGAAATCACCTCCTTCGAATTAAAGAACTTGAGGGGGTAAACAAGGTAAAGCGGCTTCCTTCGCGCCTTCACCTCGTAAACTCAGTAAAGCTTTACTAAACAAGCGAGAAACTTGACTTTGAGAAAGAAGGGGGGCGCACTACGGCATATTAAAAAAAAGAACTCTCTCATGTGAAAGTATATAACTAACAGACTATGATTCTTTCTTTTACAACTTGATTGGCTGGAACAGCGATATCAAGCAAGGCTCAATCAACTAATACGCTTTGTCGTCTCCCTTCGGACGTACCCTAGGAAAGAAGAACAAGAGTCGCCTCCCCCGAGAACAACTCGAAAGCAACAAGCCCTTCCTATTCTAATAAGTGGGCTTGCTTTTCCCTGAGAGACAACTTCCCAAACCATAAAGAACTGGACGCCCCTACCCTATCTGATTAAAGCTAAAGGTGAATTGCTTTGGGTTGTATTGATTTGTGTTGACTTGAGTTACTTAAGTCAGGCACATTTTCCATTACCGAATAATGCCTGCAGTACGAGTACCTGTGCAACAAGTCAGATAGATATTGACACGGCGAGTACATATATTGACCCATAAAAAAGACTAGCGGGAAAGCAAACAAAGCCAACAGTACTCTTAATATAGCTATCACCTTGCTGAGCTTGAAGCCTTTTTTTGAATCCTAAAGTGGCATGTGCGGAAGGATTTCTCTCCAACCTTTTCTATCTATCCTTAGAAGTAGGGCAAGGGAAAACCTACAAAGGGGGACACCCGAAATTCACTGAAGGAAGAATATTACTATATGGGAAAGTCAAATATCTCTTAATAAAGAAGCAAAAAATCTTAATAAGAAGGAAAAAACAAATTCTAAGACACCCTTTGCCGCCTGCTTGGAAAGAAGGATAGATTGATTCACCTAGCCGGGAGGACGGAAAGGACAGAGATATAAAGCAATATAGCCTGTTCGGAAAGGAAAGCACATCTCGCATATCGCATCGCATACCGGATATATCATACCTACTGGAGAAAGAGTATCGGATATCGCATATCGAAGACACCTGCCCCTGACCTGTCCTATCTTAGAAAACGATATCATCAAAAAAACACGAAACGGATATGGGTTTTCTTACCGCTTGACTTGCTTCTAGGCTTACGGAGAAAGGCGCATCGCATGGGTTCCAAACCTTGTTGACTACAAGCGTTGACATACCACCGTTTGACTTTTCTTTCTTAGGGCTCGTTCGCAGCACTTCTCCTTCAGAAGTAAGAAAGACGACTCCAGCACCAGCTCCATCTTGATGAGCAGCACCATCAAAGTACATCTTCCATGGTGGAAGAATTTCGACCACAAGCACATCTTCATCAAGCAAGTCGTCAAACAATTCCCATTCAGCAGGTATTGGGTCAAAGAACTAGGAAATTCTTTTCTTTCTTCTTTTGCTTTTTTTTGGGACTTATTAAAGGAAGGTTTCAACCTGGCATAAGCTAACGTACCTCGCTCATTAGTCACTTCCCCTGCATGGTCAACTCTTGCCGGGTTAATGTATTTGAATTAATCATATATTAATTCTTACGCGTAGAGATACCTATTTATAGTGGTTTGTTCCTGCATCAATAGTAGCTTGAAGCTATAGTTTAAGAGAAGTGACAAGATCATCAAAAAAGGGAGGCACTCAAGCTTGACTATACGATTGGTAGGAAAGATTTTAGACTGGAGCATACGCCTTCTTCCTCTATGGATAGGGCGACGTGACACGCAATGGATCGGTTAGAAAGGAGAACAAATTGATCACATGTCCCCTTCTCAACAACCTTTCCCGCATCAGTAGATAGAGTCGATTTCCTATCCTTGGTCAACCTAAGGCTTTTCTTCTCTCTATATTTAGTTACCGACCCGAGTCGCATCTCTTGTACTTGACCAAGGAGAAATTCTTCGAACAAAGGACCCACCTTCTTGTTATTAGCGGTACCCCGTTCAATCATAGATCCATCCATAATATCCCATACCCGAAATTGCCCGAATGTTGGGTGTTTCAGGAACGGCAATACCTTTTCAAGTAGAGCCCACTGGAGTTAAGCTTTTTGGGACTCATCTTCTCTTCGTCCTTGACCTTAGTTCCTTAGTTAGGGATTGGTGTCAGATGGCTAGAAGCTTGTCCTCAAGCACAGAACGGATACTGGCTCAGAAGGGGAACGAACAAGAAGTTCAACCATTTTCCATCTCGTGAGGGGGTGTTAGCATACGGCATTACCGGTTGAAAGGGAACTGAATGCTTAAGTCTTCACTCCGGATTCCACGTTGCAATCTCTGCCGACTTATCCTCTGCAATTAGTCTAGCCAAGTCCACTAGAAACGGATTCGTGAACAACAGCATCAGTGAATCCCTAAGTTCCCTGGAGAGCTAACAGCAGCTGATGAAATGGCAAGTGCCAGGCTAAAGGCAAAGAGCATATTCCTGCGAACCTTCGCAGAGATTAGTCACAGTTGAACAGGAGGATTTATTCAATAAGAAAGAAGAGAGAGCTCCCGTGAAAGCCTAAGCCTAGAGAGGAAGAAGTCGTAACTCGGAATAGAAGCTCTTGTCGGTGTCGGAATATCCCCTGGTATTGAATCTGCTGATTTCAGGGTTGAGGGAATAAGGTTTTTCCTAGGCCTTTTCTGTGGGCTTTCGAACTCTCCTTCCTACTACTCTTTCACAAGATAGCTTCCAGAAAGAGAGACTGGCTCTTTTCGCGACTCCGTTGCTATTGAATCTGCTGTTCTTGTTCGAGAATCCGCAGCACATGAATATGAGTCAAAAAAAAGAACTGATTGACCAAGGTCTTACAGAAGGAGCTTCTAGAGCCAAAAAGACGGGCTTTCCATGACCACGAGCAGACTAGGTTGTGAGAGAGGGAAAGAACTTATTTAGCAATTATGCCACGTCTCTTACAAGAATAGGCTTAAGCATCTGGCATCTATAGAACAAGTTAATCAATAGTAGTAGAAGATAGCCTTCTTTTCCTTCCTTTTTATACAACCCCATTTCCCTCCATTTCATCCACGAAAGGGAGGTTGTTTGATTGAAAGTAGCACTTGTTGAATCATTTATAGTATAGAAGCAGCTCTTTCAAAAGCACCAGAAAGATCTTATACATTAGTGAGTTCCCACTATGCGGGAAGCCCCTTTATAGTAAGGGCTCGCTTGCTTTTCGCACTTACCTTCCTCAGCGCAGCGCCCTTTGTCTTTGCTTCACTTCCACTCACTTAAACTGGTCTAACGGACTAGGCAAGGTTCTGTTCGTTCCTTAGCACGAGATGAAGCAGATGAACCAAAGGCTGTTTCCGACACAGAAGAGAAAAAGCTAGGGCTGGCTGGACAAGCATCCGACGAAGATGCTTAATCATACAAATTCACATGTGTAAACGCCCGCAGAAGAGTAGGCCGTGGATCCTATCTTATGGATTACAGTAGGAACTGAACCAATCTATCCTGAGAGAGTGTAAACAAACGAATAAGGTCGTTGGGAAAAGAAGAATGAGGACTAGGAAAGTTTCTCATCGTCAACTCCAGAACGGACCATCCCGTGGAGGCCTTTTTTCACCTTACCGAAAGAGGGGCTGCTCTCCGTTCCGTGTTCCTGTTGACAAGAAATTCCGCGAATTCCTCCTCTATCCTTTTGGCACCATTTCTTGCATGAATGCTTTGAGTTGAAAGTCAATTCTTCTGGAAAAACAAGACCTAAAGTAAGCCCGGAAAGGAAGGAAATGATGTAACGCTTACTTGACTTGAGTGAATTTAAAAACGCTGGTAAAAGACTCATATAAAGAAGCTGCTGGACAAGCAGAACAAGGACTGTTAGCTCGGTTGAAGGGCAAATGTGACTTTCTTTATTTCTTTTACCTGCCTGCCTCCTCATCCTTTGGTTGCCTGTCTAGCCACTCATTTCTTTAGTATCCAAGATGGGCTCTTTCAAGAGCTCCTTCGGCAGCGCCGTACGTGACATTCATTCTTATCCTTATTTCTTTGTATTCGTTATCTGGAGCAGCGAGCTAGTCTGCCGAAAGCCAGTGCTTGTCCGGCTGGATTCCATCTGCTTCCTTCCCCCTGGCACTGCCCCTGTTGACAGCTTTTTGCCTTCTTTAAGCGCGGAAAGCAGCCAAGCGGGAGAAGCCGCAGAGGAAGCGCCATAAGCCCCAAGCGACCTAGCCTAGCCCTAAGTAAGGATGTTGATTCTCGCTCCGAGTTTGATTTTTGATTCGCGTAGTGATAAAATCATTTCCGATTGGCTTTCTTTGTTTGGTTTCCTTGAACTTAATCTAATCTTTCTGCCCTACCAACTATTTTTCCATAAGAAAAATTGGGTTTTTCTGGTGAAAACTTAGATGTTGAAGCATGGGCGGCGGCTTGAGGCCCGTTCCGAATGACCTATTCGACCCGGAAACAACGCTTTTGTCTTAAGAGAGGGGCCCAGGGGGCCAAACTCAAACTTTCATCTTGGAGCTAAAGCATACGTTGAGCCAGCTTTGCCAGATCGGACCGCGTTCGTCTTAGAGCACCAGTCAAGCTCATCACTAGGTAAGGAACGAGTCGAAACAGATGGTGATCAGAGGTGGACAGCTAGCCAAGCTTTAGCTGGTGGAGCAAGGGCTAAGCGGAAATCCTCCCTTCGTGTCTTCTTCCTTTCCAAGCTTGTTGCGGGGAATCTGGGCTCTTTTCAGCCCCTAAGGACTGCTACTTTGATGAATGAGGCCTAAGGTCTTTATTCCTAATGCTACTCCTACTGCTATTGCTATTGTTACTGCTTCTGGGAATTGGCATCTTTCTTCAGAAGGGCCTAGCCAAGGAAAGCTTTCCAATTAAATGAATGTGCTTGCGTACTCTTCTATTCCTGCGGGAAGTGTGGGACTAATTGAATTTCATTCTTGTCTGCTAAGAGAATTCTTCTTCCTCACAGCTTGCATTTGATGCTTCTGATTCAATAATTCCTTCTAACAGGAAATTCACGGAACTAGTCTCCCTTGAGTCCCCCCGTCGGGAATGGAGGCTTCTAAACCTTGCTTTTTCCATCGCAAACTAACCTAAGTCGCACTACTGGGGATCTCTCTTGATACTCTGCCAGGCGTTGACCAGCTTGTGGCCCTACCGCGGGTGGTGAACCGGATCGAAGAATGTATGTATGAGAGGAGAGATAAAAGAACTTTCGCTTCCAAATAGAAAGAGCACAGCACCCTAACTTCAACAGAACTCTTGGGGTAGGCTAGCTACTAGTCGTCCTAAAAGAGAGATCTTTGTTTTGCTTTAGCAAGAGGCCTATTGTTCGCAGACACCTACTTCTATTAGCTGACATAAAAGACAAAGATTCTTCGTTCTTTCTGAGAAAGAGTTCGAGATCAGAGAGGGCAGACCGGCCACAACGTCTGGCATAGTAGGATATAGTGCCCTTGGCTCAGTCCTGCCAGCACTAGTTCTTTCGATGCTATTACTATTGGGGTCTTAGTCTTGTGCCTCAACTTTCTATTATAGTCGAGTAAGCTCGCTTACTCTGATCCTACTGCGTAGACGTCGTCTAATAGGCTACAGCACCAGATCATCATCAGCAAGAAAACGTGTATGCGCTAACGCTATATGGCTGCTGGGGGTTCACGCTCGGACATTACTTGTTGGGTACGCTAGACCGGTGAATTGGGACCGGAACTTTTCAACAGCAAGAGAAAGTAGAACTGATACAAAATCAGACTCTCGTCTGCGGCAATCATCAAACTCCATAGCTAATTCGAGCCTTTTAGGACTAGTGGGATCCGCTGACCAATAGCCAGACGGAACTAAAACAGCAACAGAGAGTACAATGGAGCAAGAAAACGGCATAGCAGCTACTTACAACAACAATCTTTGGACAAAGAACGACAGGCGTACCGGCACTCACCTATAGCTCCAATCACTTACGACAGAAAGAGCTTGGGAGGTTGGGCATTAGAAAGGATTCAACTATTACCATTACCAGAAAGAGACAAGGGGCTTACCAAGAGACCTGCTACCTTCCCTCGGACCCATTTTCTGGAAAGGCCTTCAATCAAGCCAAAGGAGATAGACCATAAGCCTGGGAAAGGGGCTAGGCTATTCCTGCGAGGTCTTCCACTATATGGTCTAAATGTTGAAGAGGGTGTGGGATAGAGTGTGAACCTCATTCCGCGTCTGACCTAACGAATGCTCACACTAAGGGTAGAAAAAGAAAGCAAAGGCAGAATCCTTTTCTTTTCTTCTTCAAAGGGGATTGAAAATGAAAAGTACTCGAAAAAAGAAAGGGTACCAATGAAGCCGACCATTAATAACTAGTTCGAACACCAGGAGCGGTCTGATCCCTGATTTGATCAGACAGACTGCTCTTAGAAAGATGAAAGAAAAGCAAACTCTCCAAATTGTTGACCAAGCAACACTAGCGGAACACTCTCTTATTCTTACCAGCCGGATGGTGCGCAATGAATACCAATCCGCGAGCTAAACTAGAACATCCAATAGCAGACAAGCTTGCATCTCCGTCTTGGCTAGAATCCTTCCACTCTTTCTCCTACAAGCCACTCATGCAGTCTAGCTCTACTTATTCTACGAGATATCTTGTTCTTCTTTTGGAGCAGCTGAGGAAGGATATTGACATTGCGAAGAAGTCGCTCTATGCTCTGGGGAAGGCGAATATGATGACAAGATGGCCATACTATACGTCGTGGGAATAAGATTCATTTTTAGCGGAGATCCTTTCGTATCGCCCACTATCTATATAACTTCTTCGTCGGGCTAATAAGTAAGTAAAGTATCCTTTTCAGGCCCTTAATGAGGCCGACGTCTAGGAAACCATACCCTGATTGGATCGACCGAGTTCATCAGTTTCGGGGTATAAGGTGCCTGACTTTGTTCTCTTTTCCGGTGAGGATAAGAAGTCGACTATTGAGCATATAGCTCGGTTCTCGGTCCAGTGCGGGGAAGCTAGATCCAAGGACTACCTCAAGTTGAGACTGTTTGCCAACTCTCTTACTAAATCGGCCTTCCCCTGGTATAGGAACCTCCCTCCAAACTCTATTAACAGTTGGTACGATCTGGAAAGCAAGTTCCATGAGCAATTCTGTAGGACAGAACCAGACATTACAGTGTCCGATTTGTTTGGCAAGAGTTACTCAGCTCCAAGGCGAGTCGGTCGAAAAGTACATCGCGAGGTTTAGGAAGCTGAGGACTAGATGTCAGACCTCCTTGACCGAAAAGGAGTGTGTTAATTTGGCTCTGAGAGGTCTGAACTTCAATATGAGGGAGAAGTTTGAAGGGAAAGAATTAACCGATCTGTTCCACCTGGCCACTAGAGCCGCTAGTTATGAGCGGTTGCTGAAGGAAAAGAAAAAGAGAAGGACTTCATCCAAGGGCACTTACTACAAGGATCCAAGTCTAGAAATAGCTGTGGTCGAGTATGATTCGACCTCTGAATCTGAAGACGAAGAGGTGTGTGTGGCTGAACTTGTGCAAGCACTGTGCCCAGCGTTGATGAATCTTCTATCAGGTTTGATTTCGACCCTGATGAACCTGGCACCTCTCTTCCAGAAAGCAGAAGCTAAGGAAAATGAATTGTATGGGATGACTCTATCTATGGGCCCAAATGCCACTCTATACGCAACCTAACTCCAGTAGCCGTCGTAGTTGAGGACATAGCTACGAGAGAAGAGCAAGAGGACCTTGCCCATGTATTGACCTTCATCAAGCTGAGGCGCAAGTCAAACCCGAATAAGCTGTGAATTGGCTTTCTCTCTTGATCTACGATATTGGACTTTCGGGAGTTTGACACAGCCTTTAGAGGGGCATGACAGCAGATAGGGACTACCCACATGGATGAGTTATCACATTATTCACCCGAACCCCTATTCCATGAAAAAGAAGCCATAGCTAGAGAAGAGGAAGAATCCAGCCCACTATGAGTACTCATCCCAGTTTCTCTCCTTGTGGGTGAAGCAGGGAACGGAACAAGCAATCCAGTCAGCCAGGTCGGGGTAATTTCCTACCTAGCCGAGTCAGGGAAAGGGCAATCCTAAGCCCATGGGAATTTGATCTTCATTTTGCTGCCCGCGGTCTAGTCTAAGAAGCTGGGAAGACTCGAGAGGCAAGGAGCAGCTCCAGTTGCATTCCTTCATTATACGTATCAATGCCTTCCACTTCACAGGCTCGTCAAAGATCTGATCTCGCTGGGGGGGCCCTGAGGCTCATCTCCTGCCTGATATTTAATGAAGTGGGCTCATACCTGACTCGCGCAAAGACGGACCTTCTCCTTCTGTTAGACCTCATCCATGATATGTCGCTTTCATTGAACTAGTACTCGTTGCTTACTTTGATGAGTCTGAAACACCTCCCTATCTTCCAATAACGTATATAGGAACTGCTTCATTGCTCCTTTCTTCACTCTGATATGGAATGGAATCATCTTTCCTTCCTCTAGGAAAGTTCTTTTCTAATATGAATAGACGGGAAGCCCTCCTCTAATTCTAATCGAGGTCAATTTCCGAGAAGTCCAGTTCTGGTTTGATACCAGTCTCAGGGTCCAACTCCTCTAATACAAGGAATGTGTTCGGATCACTACTTGAATACAGCTATGATGGTCAACTAGCTTATACTTATCTAATAAGCTACGCCGCTTGACCTCAAATTGGCGAGGAATTCAAGGAATCATAGGCGCGGAAGGCCAATGAACATCGGCTTCAGACCTTAACCTTAGACGTACCGTACTTCCTCAAGATGAACCAGCTGTATCGATTCTCCAATCCCTGGACTTTCGCTTCTAGCACTGACATCTAATTGAGTAGCGAGTTGAGCCCCTACTATGACTAAGAGAAGCTCATCGTCCAGGAGAAGAAACCACTCTACTATACGTAGATGAGCGTTCACCACTCTACTTCCCGCTTAGAGCATGAAAGGGTCCGGAATCATAGGATCGGAACGAGCTTTCTCTCCAATCCACTTGGCGAAAGACATCCCATCCCAGGGAAAAAGAAAGCAAGTCAGACTGAGTTCAATTAGTCCCGTCCTTCCTTCCGGGAATGGAGGGAGGTCTTAAATTCTATTCTTTCTCTCCTGTGGTCTCAATCCCAATAATTTTGGATCGCCTTTTGATGGCATGAGCTTGGCTTCTTCGGATGCTAATGTCGGAAATCCTCTTCCCGGATCATCGAAGGAAGTTCCCCATTTTCGATACGTGCCTGCTGTCGATAGGTAGCTCATCCCTTGCTTGATAGTTCAAGGCGTAGGAGCAAGATGCAGGAAAGCCAGGTGCTAGCTAGGTGTGGTCTCCTGCCATTGGCTTAGCCTTAGCTCAACCCTTGCAATTGGTCAGCTACACACGTCGCTTTCATTTCCTCTTTTATATCCCCGGTCAACGCGAATAGATTCCTTGCCTTGACTTGCCCTAAGCAATGCAGGTGCCTAGCCTTGCTAACGGAATGCTTACCTCAGGGCATAGCTCGAATCTCAGTTTGACACCCCTCCCAACGGAATAAGGCTACGGCTACGCTCCTTTTAAACTCTATCAAATAGTTTCTCACATGAAAGCCCGGAAACTCTCGGTTTCATGCCCAAAGATTGGACACTCCGTATGCTCTTCCCCTCTTGTCTGTCGATCCCTTACCCAAAGAGAATCCCTTGTTGCTCCTGGAGTTTTCTCCATTTTCACCAAAGGGTTCTCCACCTCGAGACGATCTCTTTCTCCCCGATTCTTGTCCATCCCCCCTACCTTCTGTGACTTCTGTCCCCCATATCTACCGCATCCCAATGCACCTGAGCTAGAAGAATCTTTCTTTTTTTTTCTTCTTATCCATCTCTGCGATGCTTCTTGGTCCCGGATCTTAACCTAGAATTTCGGCCCCTTGTGATTGACCTCAGCCTGGCCAGATGACCCTTTCCTCTCTTTCCCTTTGATCACCGACCCTGACTTTCCATCTTGGCCCTGTGATCCTTCCTCTCCCGTGGTTGAGAACCCTTGCCTGAAACTAGGGTCTCTTGACCACCTCTTCTACCACGAGCGTGATCTCGAAGTTAAAGAGGGTGTCCTATCTGCCTTAGATTACGCCCATGACCAATGGTATTCTTCTCCGATCTGGGATGAAGAGGAGCGCTTTGACCTATCCCTCTTCTCTGGATATCGGGACCCTTTACTTGTCCTTCGAAGAATCCCTCACTGACGAACTTGTGGCCTCCGACTCTTATCCTTGGCCCTATTCTTCTTGGACATTTGTGCTAACTGGGTGAGGATGCTAGGTTACCTGGTTCTCAAATCGGGTATTGAACCGTCTCTCCCTTCTGCTGCAACCTTTGCCTCTATCTCTACTTCTGGGTCTCGATCTCGAACTCAAACTGATGCCTAGCTGCCTGAATCTCTGCTTCCTTCTACGGCTAGCGTTACCAGTCATTCTGGAAGTGTGCTTGTGGGGAACCTTAGATTGTGAGGAAAGTGAAAGAGACCGTGAATGTAATCCACTCAAAGTCTCAACTTTAGACTACCTGAGGGAAGAATCAGTCCTCCTTACCCTCACCCACGGACTCCAGGTAAATATCAATCCCCTCCATCTCGGTTCCTTTCTCTCTGTCGGATCTTGATTTGCCAATGGCCCTTAGGTAGGTGATGTACTCATCATCCCATTAGTCAAGTTCTCTCGTATTGTACCCTGTCTCCTTATTACAGGGCTTTAGTGTTCGCCATCTCCAACCGCAAAGGAGATATTCTACTTAGAGCCTGGCTAGCTACCGCCGGCACAATCCGTTTTCTCCCATGTACCGAACAGCAGAAGTGCTTTTCTCTAAACTTGACTTTCACTCCCAGAAAGAATGTTTCACTTTCTATACTTGCGATTTTGAACGTCAAAGGCAGCACAAGACCACGGGCTTCTGCTTGGCGGCCGGAGATCCTCTCTTTCTTGTTGGTTGAGCCTGATCTACGACCACCCCCGATGAAATGAATCCTTCCACTCTGCGATTTTTTTCGGCTGTCTGTACCGTACCGCCGGGAAGTTTGTGTGTAGCTGGCTGGGATACGACATCAGTAGGGTTTTCACTGCTTAGAATAGATTTCCTTGAGTCTCTTCTCCGCGGATTTAGACGTAGGCGTTCGAGATCTCATTCACCGCCTTTTGGCACAAAAGAAGCGAATCAATAGGATCGGTCTCTCCTCCCGATTCGATTGGAGGTGTATCTGCTTCAAATGCGTATATCTCCTCCGGGCAGGAGTAGCAGATTCTGGTAAATGACACTCTAAGATGGGAAGTTGGGCCATAAGCCTTACTTCCTTCCTTCATTCATTCCTCTAGCGGCTGGTTCTCCTCGCCGGGGCAGGCTACTCGTTCTCCGATATCGACCGGTGGTAGCTGATACCACTCTATCTGAGGGAGGGGCTTTAGCCGGGAACTCCCGGGCAAGCAACTCTTATAGATGAATTCCGGCGGGTAATTCTACGAATCTTTTCTTTTCTGTCTATTCTCGACGACCGGTGGAAGTGAGCTCAACCAGCGCTAGAAGGAATCCTTCTGCCTGATAGAGGCGGAGAATTGATAAATGTCTTTGTTGGGGTGCGGTCCTTCTACTCCATTGAGAAGTACGAAGGCATGCTATCCGGGCAGGCCTAACCAATACCCTCGGAATCCGCTTTGAATCTACTACCTTATCTTTGTCTTAGGGCAGTTCCTCAGCTGCTATCTAGGAACGAGGATAAGCGACTCCTTAACTAATAATAAAGGGTAGGCTAGCCTTTCAATCCAACAAAAGAAGGAGAGACTTCACCCACACGTACTAACTCATTTTTCTTATATTATATCTAGAGCTGAACCCACGTCCTACTTCTATAGAGTAAGCGACGGGCAGATGGACTAAAGGCTATAAGTCTCTAAGCTACGACAAAAGGAAAAGTAGTGTCCTCAATAAAGGAATTCCCCATCTGGGGGTAGAAAAGAGGGAGATCCCAGACTTGCAATCCTTCTTCTATAGAGATAGGCACGCACAGGCGAGAACTCACTTCTTACACGGGCTTGGCTTGAAAGCGCTTGACCCCTTTATTGGCGGCTGGGACTTCCCCCGACTTTAGGAAGAAATCCAGACTGGCTAGCTCAGCTTCGAGCTATTCTAATTCACTCGGGCAGAGAGCCCTTATTCCTATTCTATGTCAAAACTCACTTCTATTTGTTGCACGAAATATCCAGCTACTATCAGAGCACTCCTACTAGCAACTGTCCGGCTTACCGCGCTAACCTAACTATGAATGTCTAGCTGTCGGGCTTACCGGGCTTCGAGGAACCCGAGGAACCTACTTACTTATAGATATAGGCACACTACTCTCAGGAAAGGCCGGGTCTGGAGTTCCGTTCCTATGTCCCCATTTTTCTTTCGTAGGCTATCCAGAGGCAGGAGATCACCCAATGACTTCTTCAAAGAAAGGAAGGCACGGGGGAAATAGTTCATCTTTGCAGACTGACCCCGATAAACCGGACAACCTGGCGGACTTGCCTGGGGGGACTGACTCACAGACAGGGTAGGAAAGCCCGTCTTTTTGGCCTAAAGACCGATTCCACTCATAAGAGAGAAAAAGGATCAGACTTGAGGAAAGACCGTATTTTGGGCCTAATAAAGGCGCTCCCAGAGGCTATCATCACAAAGAAGAAAGCAGTTAGTTCCACTAGTGCGCAGGGAAGGTATCACCCTTATTCCCATTCACAAGCTAACTCCATAGGGAAGAATCTTGGGACAACCATAAAGGAAAGCTAGCTAGGCAGATAGGAAGGAAAGAAAGAGCGGATAGGTCCAGCAGAGAGATCGGGGGAACTTCACGCTGATGGGCACGCTCCAGAGCTTCCTACTTCAGACTAGCTCCTAGGATAGCTGCCTAATAGAAGATAGGATACGGGCACATCCAGCTAATAGAAAGGGCAGCCCTTAGCCCAGTATGGAGGGAAGGGAAAGAAACCTGCCTTCAAGAGCTACCTTATTACACTTACAGTTAGGAAAGGAAGATCAAGGGATAGACTAACAAACCAACACCCGCCTTCGTTGCTTGTGTGCTTGGACATACATAGCCGAACTGGGCGCCTACAGAAGTCAACCTTTCTAAATGCACACGCTTTACTGTGCGGACGGAAAGCCCTCGATTAATGCCATGGCTAGAATAAGACAGCTTCGAAGACGAATAATGCTATGGCAAAGTCTACAACTCTTTTTTCTCTGTCTTCCACCCCTTTCTTTCCCTAAGAAGAGGGGTTCCACCGTCAACCTAAGTGAACTCTTTTTGGTACCCCAACTTCAAACATCTCGTGTACTTCTTGTGTTTACAGCAAGATCTCTATCTAAGTGTTGACATCAAAAGACACTTCCTTACGGCAGAGCCCGCTCTTGATGTAGAGGCTCGAGAGACCTCAGCTAATTAAGAAGCCCCTCTTTCGGATTGCCTCAGCTACTGATACAGATGTTGGCTACTCACAGACGTTCTCATATCATACAGAATCTAGTGGAAAGCTAGATGTTGGATGTGCGGATTTAGTTGAATATTAAGATGTAGCAGCTGTTCTTGAGTCATATCTGCTGTCTCGACTATACACACTATTTCCCATCCAAAAAAATGTTACAATGAAGTCCAAGCTTCGCTAAACGATACTCAAGAGATTCACCCTCTCCTGGAACAAGATCTCTAGTAATAAAATCCTCAACTACCATAAAAAAAAGGAATGATTTGTGAAAGGGAGCGTTAAGTAAGGTCAGGAATCCTAAACATAAGTATGCCTTCGGGTCCCTCCGTGCCTCATCAGAATAGGCATACAATAATCTGGTAGTAAACAAGGGAATGTATTTTCCACTTCCTAGGTAAGACTAAGTAGGGGCGAACGAGCTTCTCATGTCAATACTCCCATACATCATGATCAGTTGGTTCGAAAGGTCGAGCAGCAGCCTAACTTGGAAAAGAAATCCTGTCCTGGTTGTTCCGGCCTTGCCATCGAAAGCACGGTTTCAGAAATGCTTTAGTTACGCTCCGTGGGCTTCGCATGATTAGGATCAATCAGAACAGCCTCACCTGCCCTGGAAAGCAGATCTGCTGATGGTTAGGTGGTTAGCGAACATCGCCTTTCTCATCTAGGACTTAGACCTGTACACCCGCACCTTCCTCTTACGTGAAGGTATTTCATGCCCCGCCCTAACTCATATCTTCCTTCCTCTGGGACATTGGTGCACTTGCAAAGTACTCCTATCCGCTTGTAGAGAGTCTTTCTCCGACCTTTGAAGTTTAACACTTTCTCAATTGTGAGCTGGAAAGTGAGTCTGAAGCGAGTTGGTACGGTCTAGGGCTTCCGATTCACAGGCTATGAGAAGGCCTTCCAACTCTTTCATAATCCTTCGAAGAAGTGGCCGAAGAAGGACCGGCTGGAGAGTCAGTCGTACTAAAGTCTGTTGGTAGGTAGGGTCAAGTTGTTGAGGTCTCTCGAGCCTCTATAGTCAATAAAGCATAGAAAAAGTGCGCTCTATAGCTAGCTCCAATTGAACAGGTTGAGGAGAAGAGCTAGTTCCCTGGGTCACTACGTCAGCCTCGGGCTAGTGCTTGATTGAAACTAGCCCTGAACCAGGTCGGAAGGAATAGCACGCAAAAGCCGGTTGGGAAAAAAAAGCTTCTTCTTTTCAGGCTTCAAGTCTTCTTGTCTTTCTTTCGGTATCCTTAGGTTAAGAATACGAATCCCATTTCCTTGAAAGGACCTCTACCCGACTTTCTTTGTTTTGAGTAAGGATTTTTCTTTCCTCTTCTGTTAGTGATTAGTGATCCCGAATCGAGCCTGATGCCTAGCCGGGATTATTGCGTTGGATTGATCAGCGGAGTAGTAAACTCTTTTGACGGACGGAGTGCCTATTTCACATGGAAACGTGACCTGCTGTGCCGGTTGATGCTCAAAACTGAGCGTTGTAGTCCACGACTCCGGGGAAGCTCATTCAGTTATGGAATGCGTTAAGGAGGAGAGATAGGTTTTCTGAATTGATAGAGCCAAACCATTTTCTACGGGTTTCGATTATGTTGCCAGTGTCAGAGGAATAAGAGTGACTCCCCCAAAAAAACGCTCTCTAAGGGTTCATTCTTGATGGAGCTGTGCCCTTTTTCTTTTCCTCTTTTTCCGGTATATTTTGGTTCCTACATGGTACCAAACACAACCATGAATATACTTATCATGACCCCTGTAATTCCTCGTCTTTGTCTTTCCTTTATTGTTCATTCTTCTTTTAACAATCCATCTACTACCTTGGGGGAACGCTTAGAAAACTATTTGTCAACGCACGGGCAACCCGCGGCATATAGCGAAGGGGAGCTTGGCGAACTCTATGGACTCCTCAACTGGATCGCGATGTGTATGGTCTATGTACGCCCAGTAGGAGGGATATATGTCTATCATTACTATGAAGTGCCCAAAGAACAAAAGGAAGGACTTGTCCGTTTCTCCTGTCTTCCGAATCCTCTTTGTGCAGGATAACTATAAGGTCCATCTTGAACAACTTATAAAAGGATATGGGCATCTGGCCGAGCTGTGTATTTTGGACCGAGAGGAGATGGATGAAGTAGAACAATTGTTATATCAATTGGACCATTGTATGCCCTTTATCATACTGTCTACGGGGGAAGGAACGCCCCGGGGGGAGGAAAATGATCGAATACTACGAATGCTGGATGAGGAGAGAGTTCTTGCCACTGTATGGAATTGCATCAAAAAAGAGGTCAGTCTCTTTCCTCGCCATTTGGATATGCCGGTCTATTCACATGAGGGCGAACGAATTTTGGAAGAGCAGGATCGAACCAACCATATGTACGGGCCGGAGGATCCACCCCAGAGATTGCAACGAGAAGAACTACGCGCGACTTGATCCCTATGGGTACGTAGGCAGCCGGTAACTAGTAATGGCCTGGTTCAGTTTTTAGAATGGTGTTCTTTTTAGTATTAGACCTATAATTTATAAGCGGCATGGCGGGACTCAACACAATTGCTTTATTCCTTATTAAGTTATCGTAGTGAAAGGGTCTTTGCATTATTGATATGGCTAGGAAGGTTTTCTCAATCGCCGCAGGTACCTTTTCGAAGACTAATGTTTGCTGAGCTCTTAATATCCCACATCTTATTCAACAACTTCTTTTGTAGAGGAAGTCAGTCGTGAATCTCGGTCTAACTTCGTTACCTTAGCCCGGTCAACAGCCTAGTTTCCTAGACCTCCTTCTATCCCGATATTGAGGCAAGCCCGGTACCCCTGATTGTCTTACTTATTCTGTTGCCCAAGAACAAGAAAACTGTTCGTAGCTCTAATTGCGTGATCGGCTGTTAGGACGATGGGGACGATAGAGAGTCCTCTAGCCCGGTCCCGTCATTGTATTCCGATTGTTCTTACCGAGCTAGCGAATCTAAAGTCTTTCCTTCTGGCCCTGCATTCCCTTCCTCCGTTGCCTCTTAGTTTCATAAGTACCGAAGCTTTCCCGGCCCTGAGCTCCCTTCTATTAGGCATTTTTAGCTATCTGTTATTATTCCTCTTCTAGTAGCTAGGTATCTAGATCGAGTATCATACCATTTTCAAAAGAAAGATAGTATGCTAAAATGGTATGGTAATATGGTATGCTCTTCTAGGGATAGAGCACTCTGTAAGAAGGTAGTCTGCCCTCCATACTAAGCTAAGGTCTGCCCTTTCTATTAGCTATAGTAGCTAGATGGGAATGTAGCCTAGCTGCTAGTAGCTCTCTTCTTATAGCTCGGTAGTTGGATGTTTAAGAATTCCTTTATGGTTAGAGCACGCTAGGATAGAAGAATAGATGAGTTTGTATCTTTCTTCCTACTGTAGGTTATAGGAAAAAATAATGCATTATAAGCCATTAGCTCTATCCCTCTCTTGATAGTCTCTCCTTTCGGTTTAGAGCAAGCTAGGATGTATTCTATCAAATAATCTCTCTCAAGTGATAGCTCTAGAAGGTAAGGACAGGTTATAATGGAATAGCTTGGCTTGTAGCTCCTCTTGTTTAGTGCAGTTGTATGTGGGAAGGGTAGTTTCTGGAATGTAATAGTTGCTACTTGCTCCTTGTTGACTGGAAGGTTAGAGCAAGCTAGGCCATATAAGAATGGTATTATATCGATCATTTCACAGGTGGTGCTACTCAAAATCCTCTTGCAAAGGTCCAAAACTAAGGGATCAAATCCACGACTTGCCTGGGAAAAGCATATAGCTATGAATTTCTTTGAATATGGGACACCAACAGTGAAGGAAGGTTCCTCGGATGATTTCTTCTATCGACTGTCCCTCTCTATGTTGACTGGGGAAGCCTCTCAATGTGCAACCTTACTTTGCTCAGCTAGTGCTACTCTTTCTTTTGGCCTGATCTCGTAAAGAAAGGAAGGCTCATGAATGACCAATCCCTGGAGGAACACTATGATTCTGCTTCTGTCTGGTCGTACTAGGCCATTAAGGTCTCACTACTTATTATGTGAATCTTTGTATCCCCAAGGAAATCCCATGTATTGAGATAGCAGGTTGGATCATCATAAAACACAGGAATAGGTGCTCAATCAATGGAATGTTTGCTTTTAGATCTCTTCCAGTGCTTATCAAAGAAAAATCTCAGGTTGAGGTCAAAACAGAAACAAGGGATCAACCTGTGGACATGTTGCGCTGAACCTCTCTTCCTACCGCTAGGAGTGAAATACATTGCGTGGCTACCCGATCATGACGTAGTCCGAGATAGAAGATTGAGAAAAGCAGGGCAAGTGGGAGATGTTCCACGAGCTACTTGTTTGAAGTCTTTTTCCATATCTAGGTAAGACAAAGACAGGAGAGACTTCCCAAGCATGGGTGTTTGATCGATGGAATGCTTGCTGTCAGCATCTGTTACTGGACATCTTGCTTGAAGCTCTGTTCCTAGCACCCAATCTTTCGCTTTCTTTGCTTTTCCTCTGTCTTTTGCCCTATCAGAATCAGTCTCGGTTGATTCCTTCCCAAATGATGAGAGGAGGAGGCTTTTTTGTTCGCTTGTTTGCTGGCAAGCTCTATACCGACCTTGGCTATTTGAAGCAATTTCTAAAGCATTTAGTCTCGCTAGCTATGCTAGCTTCTTTGGTATGGCTAGCTTGTTGTTTGGTGAGGAGCGGAGCGCTATTGCCCTGCTGTCGCATTCTTCCTTTGCGCTGTGCTCTCTCTCGCTTAGCTTTATAGCTAGCTAGCAAGCTATAAAGCTCTATACCCGAACATATTATTACTTATACTCTTAAGTTTCATTTCTTCTATAGCTTGAAGTCTCATCCTCTATTGAATTTGTTGTTCTAGACCCACCCCTCTTACCTGGATTTGGTGGAAAAAAAGTACAATCTCCGTCGTCGTCCTCTCCTTTCATAGAAATAGGCTGGGCGCTTCTTCTCTAGCCTGAAAGGCCAGCTTATTACATCCATCATATTTTTCGATCGTTTCCCACCGCCCATGCTCCTATTGCTTCTGGAAAGAAAGTCAGTCCCTATGATTCTTATTATGGTTATATACCCACTTTGTTGCTGGTGACAACCATTCCTCTTTTGGAAAGGAAGAAGAAGAGGGCGGGTGTTCTTAAGGCTCCCGAAATGTAGAGGTAGAAATCAGAATTTGAATGGAAGTGGTACAAATACGACTTTTTATAAGCAAGCCAGGAATTCGAGGCTAGGAATCTGTCTGATCTCAAAAGAATGGGAGGGTTGGATGGGAATGAAAAAAGGGGAGTCGGGGTCAGCTGGATTCGGGATGGGATCGACTAATGAATATGGTTGTAATGGGTAGGATAAAACATGTTCTTATCGGTCATCGCTAGCTGCCGCCTCATAGTAGTGATACGCGTTGGGCGCAAGGAAAGACCCCACTCTAACCCCCCTCATTGCTCTAGCCGGACCGGGAGAAACTATTAATTGGGGGTAGTGGCCCCAGACGAGGGATAAGGACGAGAGATGGGCAACTAGGTAATATATAAGGTCGACCCAACCGAATCTGTTCGATTCCATCAATCACTCCGTGGGGACGGGAACATGTATCCCTCCCAACCAAATTCATAAATCTTTTTTTCTAAATCCGCTTTCGGCCTATCGATTGAACCGGGGGCTGCTGTTGAGCACTCTTTCCATCACCGGATTCCCTATGCGCTGATTGATGCTTCCTCCCCGACTCGATGAGACCACACTACTGAGTGAGCTTCTTTCTGGCGCTCTTCCTAGGATTCCTAATGCCTCTTGCTTCAACACTGAATAAGGTCTTTTTTCGACCACTTTGTCATCATGATGAAAGCACAGTGAGTGAGTCTTCTTTCCGAGTCGAGTACTAGGCAGTCAATGTAGAGTTCACTTCATTTGTCAGACTTTTGAGCCCGGTACCGAAGCAAAGTACTCATCCGAAAAGAGGGTTTGATCATGCCCTTTGTCCTCAACCCATAGTTCTCCTATATCTCCTAACTTTCGCTTTGCTTTCTCTTGAGCCCGCATTTCGTGTTTTTTAAGATCTTTAGAGGTGAACCCACATAGTGGAGCCTTCGTGTACCAATTTCAGTGGTTGAGTTTCGCACTCCCGTCATCTTCCTCTTCTTTTTGGAAAGTCTCATCCCAAAGAGTCATCAGAAAAAAGCTAGCCGAGCATTGATTTGGGTGTGGGTGGGGTATGATGCCCCAACGGATGGATCTCCATCAACATGGGAGTTTTCCGAGGGAATGAGGATCAATGTCTGGTCGTTTTTATTCCTTCTCTCTCTCTTGCTTCCCCACCTGTGACTGAAGCTTCCACATGAGCTTGACTTTCCTATCTGAGTAGACCGAAAGTTCTACTTTTTGGGAGGGACATTAAAAAGGTAGCTTTCTCCCTTGGTCGATCAGTCGAAAAATCCTTTCACCTTGATCAAATGCATTTCTAAAAGATTCTCACAACACAATGGACTCCCCTACTGCACTGAGACGGACCCAGACCCCCTATCGAAACGGCTCTATACCTATATGTTCTTTATCTCAAGCGATAGCTTTCAAGTGCCCGACCCAAATCTGAATGATCTTCCCTTGATCAATGAGTGAGAAAGCAAGAGCCAGTCAGAGAGTCACCATAGCCAAGTGATGTTTTCAGGTGGTTCAATCTAGAAGTGGGACGAAAAGAAGAGCTGTCGTAGAGTAGTCTTAGTCCTGTCTACCTTGAGATTGCCCCTATCTATCAACGGGGGACCCCCCGAAAGGCGAATAGGAAGCTTCAAGCGATCTGGGATCCCACCTTTGATCGAGATGAAGGTGTAGTTGTTTTCACTAGGAATCCCCAGGTTGCCGATCAGGTGAAGTAGTAGTTTCTGGGCACAAAGGATTCACTCGCGATTATAGGCCCGCCAAAGGGAAAGCGCACAGGTCTTCAAAAGAGACAAGACAAGGTCTTTCATTGTCCGAGCAATGGCTCAAGCATTCAATGTCAGATTGTTGCTCATCGAAAGGGGGAGACCCATTCAAAGCTCAGTGGTAGCACTCGACTTCGGTACTAGGCCTGACTAGATGTTCGGAATCTGATGACCAGATGCTCGGAAGTGAAAGAGGGAGCACAGTACGCACTGATGAGCAGCCCGACTTAGACGACTAATGCCTTCTCCGAGGAGCGAACGTATAATTAAGTTCTTTCTGTCTTATTTATATTAAATGCAAGAAAAAGACTATATTTATACCCTGTAAGGAAAGAGGAAGGGCTGGCTTACTTTAAACTGTTTTGGGACGCCACCTAATGAAAACTGGTAAAGAGATGACTTCTTCTTCTTAACAGACAGCACCTTTGCCTACATTTATGAACCCGAGATCGAGAAAAGACCACCCGAACACGCTATCTGGAACCGAGAGTACTGGGTGAAACCCGATAAGCAACCCGAAATGGAGAACATGACCCTACTATACTAGATCGAAAGCACTAGCCGGAAAGAAAGCCTAGACCGCTACTTGCTTTCCTGCTCTCTCTCACTATCCTAATGAAAGGTCAAGCCTAAGATTGAGTGAGGGGTCTTCGGGAACAAGAATCCACGATTTGATACCGCTCTCCCACATCAAGAATAAAAAAGGTCTTCTTTCGCTGCCTACAAAGAAAGAGGGTAATAAAAGCCTGAGCTAATGATAGGAACTGTTTATCCCCGATCTGACTAGATAGAGGACGGCTAGTAAAGACTGAAAACGGCTTCCCTCCCTTGTGACCCTGCTTGCTCGACCGGGCTACCACACTTGGATGACCATTCTGGAATGACTCGAGAACCGAAGATGGGTTACCCTTTGGTTAGAATCAAGGGTCCAGTCGAGCACGAACCCACTGGTTTCCCTGGCCAACCAGTTAGGGCTAGCAGGCTACTTGATGACTCGAGAGCCGAGAGCAGTTTTTTCCCATTCTTATTCCTCAGTTTAAGCTAGCGGGCTACCATTGCTTGGCTTCTGACCCGATAACCGAGACCCTTCCCTCTCCCGCTTATTGATTAGGGCGAAAGCTAATGCCCTCTCCGCGCATGTGAGAATCACATCGAGCATTCGGGTCATACCACTTTGGCAATGGGTTTGGTGTGGGCTCGGCGGGCACAAGAGTAATGAGCCCTGCTTCAAGTAAATCTCGGAGCAACTGTGATTGAGGTAGAGGCAAAGGTTTTTATTCCTTCGCCTTCTTATCCTGACTACTGAACAGACCCGGGGTGGCCCTTTTCTAGTTGACCTGCCCGCTGTTATCATTGCAATTTCTGGCTGTGCCTGCTCTTTATCCAACCATACCCGAACTACGGCCCCTGGGAGTGTGATGAGCTGAGAAGGGTAAAAACTCCTGTGAACTGGCTGCTCTGCCCCCCCTACTAAGTAAAGGCTCTTGAAGGTGCTTTTCCTACTATATGTAGAGATCTCCCTTTGATCGTTTGAGGGCTGCTTGGTTAATAAGGGCCGGAGCCGTATCGAAAGAAGAACCGTACTTGTCAGCTTCGAGCTTTTTTAGTTTGAATCTAACCGTCTCTCTCTCATCCGAAGTCTGTCTTGCATTGCTTCCTAACCTAACTAAAGATAGACGACATGAAGTTCTATAGATTGAGTCCTTTCCCTCTGGCCGATAACTTGACTTTATATCCCCGAGGTAGGTCATTCCTTCTTTTTCCTATTCCTATAGTGAACCAGACCGGATAGCGAGAGACAGAGATAGAGATAAGCGGGGTAGTCAGGCAAGTAAGTCAATAGAATCTTAAAGCAATCGGATAGTCAATATATTACTCGGATATAGATAGCCCAAGAAGAGGCAATCCTCTGCAACTTCTCCTCTCGTGAGACAGGCTTCGTTCCTAGCTTTTCGATACAGGAGACAGGCTTCGCTACTCGCCTTTAGTTCAATTCGATAGCTTGACAATTGACTTTTTATTTTCTATCATCAATAGCGCGCGGCAGGCAGGGCAGGGCTTCAATAGCTAAGTTCGACCGACCACGAAAGCAAGGAAAAGCCATTCCAGGAAGAGATCTTTAACTACTAGAATAGGAATGCATCAACACTTAGATAGGATAGAAAGAAAACCAGTCTTTCTTTCTTCCTAATCCTAAAGTCGGGTAAAGTCCCAGCCGCCAATAAGGGGATCAAGCGCTTTAGGAACTGCCTATCTCTCTGCAGGACTGTGCCCCCGTTATCCCTTTCCCCCGGTTCTCGTTATCCGTATCGATCTTTCCTGGCTTTTTCTTCTTTAAAGCGCTTTCGGTCGTAAGTAGAAAGTTCATATTCTTCAGTCATTGATAAAGCATTTCTTGGAAGAAGACTAAAAAGAGTTCATCGGCAAGATGTCTTATATGATCGATCGCACACCATGGCCCTTTGCAGTCTATTGCGAGTAGGTATTCAAGAATCAGTACATGAGTTCATGCCCAGAGTCGGATTCAGCTTCTCTTTTGCTGAAGAGCTTAACCTAATTTTCTTGCTTGCTTTCTTCACCGGCGCTCGTGGTACTAGTCTTGTCGCTACCTACTAGGAGTCAACTCGCTGCGCTGTCTCTCTCCGGCTTCGAGTTAATTTCATTTCCTATCTATCGGGTTTCGAGACATTCTAATTGGATCTTATCCTCTATGATAGTTAGCAGGGGGTTTAGAGCAAGAAGCTTATGGTACCAACTCAACCACTGAAGCATTTCAATCACCCGTATCCAAGGCTTCAACGTCGACCCTACCCTAGCAGATGAAGATGCCAATCCCAGGAACTACTTCACAGTGGGGGTAGCCCGAATAGCCAGATCCAGAGAAAGGGGGCCGTGTACTCTACGATAGTCAGAAGAAAATAGCTCGACAAAAGGTAGAGGTTGGTCGTAGATCAGACGATTATGCCTCGGGTGACAGAATAAGATTGCTTTTCGAGCCATTCAATAGCTTCTCTCCTTCACCCTCACGCCCCCACTCTTCTAATAGTAGTAACAGCAGGGTTAAACCGTATGTGGAGCGAAGCCGTCTTTCGTTCTTTCTGAATCCTGCTTCCTGGAATCTCTTTCTCAATCTTCTATCAACTATCACGGGAGTAACTGCAAAGAAGGGTTTTCGGTTTTCCAAAATAGGCTTTTTCCTCACTCAATAGATAGGCCAGGAGCAGCTCCCTATCTTACTTAATCTTAGTCCACAACTCATTGTGTAAGCAGTTTGGTTGTTAAGTTATAGCAGGACTGAGCAAGAAAGAGCCGATACTCCTATATCGCCAACCCTAGTAAGCAAGCCTTTCATTATCCTTATCCTTGTCAACCAAGCTTCAATTCTAACTTTCCCCGCTTCGCTTTCTCTACTAATAAGGTAGGCTCCTTCGTTCCACGGTAAGCTCCTTCCTTCCACCTCTTTGACGAGTTCTTTTGCAATGAAGAATGTATTTCAGTCATTTTCCTGTCTCCTTTCTATGGCTTGCGCTTGCTGCTTTTCAAACCGGGTCGAAAGGGCGGGCTGGTGCTCTTGACTAGTCAGGGAAAAGGCTCTTGCATTTCTCTTCCTTAAAGTAGTGGATATATGGAGCTCGAACTCAAGGCTGGTTTGCTATGAGGCCTGCATGCAAGTCTTGAATATCTATTTAATAGACTTTGCGGGTTCTACTTATGCCTATTTCTTAGTTTACCACTAAAATGAGGGAAAGACCGAGGTGCTTAACCGGTGCTTAGAGAAGGACTTACCTTAACAAAGATTCAACTATCAAGATAAAGAGAATCACAAGATATTCCAGGAACCTAGCCACTTCACCGCCACTTAGATCTTACCTTCAAAAGAAGTTTCTATTCTCTTTTTGTCTTCAGTTATCGATCTTGAATTAGATAGAATGTCCAGCCAGGTAGCTCATCACACCTAAAGAAGAGCATCTCATTTATTTGATTCGAAGCTAGCCATGCCCTTATAAGTACTGGCCGGCTGGCAGGCAATCTGACCCCGGCGAACTAGGACCATATAATCTCTTCCGAGCAGCAGCTCCGCCGAAGCAGGCGAATGACTCCCTTGACTCCACCTCTCGTTCCTCTCCTGTCCTGTCCCAGCTAACGGGAACGAATCTCCATCTTCTTCCCTTTGTCTCCCTTCCGCTGCTAAGCGCATCCGAACAAGCAGATAGGAATCCCCAATAGGAGCATCTAACCCCTGACGGAACGGAACCTATAATGCCCACTTGAATCGGCCGGCCCGGGAACGAACTCCTTTGTTCAATCCCTTCCTCTCCTGGCTGCTAGCACCAACCAACTGGTAGAGGCACCGGCCCAACTCAACCTCCTATCGACTCTCCTGATCCTGATTCCACTGCCGCATCCCCATATCCAGTGCCTTCTTCCTATCCCAGACCCGGCCCGAGTAAGGGATCCCGAACTCTCCTGCCCGACTCTCAATCCCTCTTTCCAGCCCCAGCTGGCTAGCGAGGTTCCAATGAGGAGCCATCAAAGGCAAGCTCTCCCAGTCCCGTTCCTGTCCCATCATCCGAACCAAGACCATCCGAGGGGGAAGCGAGTGAGCCTCAACCCCCCCGGGCGGGAACCACTCATTCAATCCCTGGCTCGAACCTCCCACGAGGAACCAGGGAACCCCACTCCGAGCTCGGTTGAAAGAGATGGGGATTGGGAGAGATGCCTTGTAGCAGGAGACAGAGATGCTGTTTACTCGCTTGAGAAAGCTAGAGATGGGGAAGAATTGATATGGGGATCCGAATGATGCTTTGTACCTGCCAGAGATCCAGTACCAGGGAACCTATGAGGTGGAGTTGGAACCGTAAGTGGTGGTTATGATGCCCTGGCCAGTGGATAACTATCTGCTTTTGAGATCGCGGATCATTTGATTGAGAACTGGCTCGCTGGTTCCTAGCTCGAGTCGGGAGGGGAGTAAGGAGAATCAGAGGAAATGTAATTGATCGCTTCGCCACCATTAGTTGGTTGCAGTTGGGGGACCGGGAGACGGAGAAAGAGACAAAGGAGATGGTTGCTCTTAGCTGGCTAGCACTGAAACAGGAATAGGAGGGGATGGAGGTTACCTGCCGAGGGGAAACAGGGCTCCAGTAGAGGCATCAGGGGATGGTTGATCAATAGATAGATGGCCACTTGGATCGTATGAAGGAATTGGTTCATTGGATTGGCCAGGAGAACTTCGAAGCTTATCGGGCCTCCTCTTGGTTGCTAGCTCCATCGATCGCTTCCGTTCGGAATAGATTAGTTGGGAATTGGATGCTCTGCAGTGAAGGGCCTAGCTGCTAAAGCAGTTGATCCACTCGATAGGGCGGGAAACGGATAGAGATGAAGATGCAGAGTCTGATGCCTCTCATCCCGGTGAAGAAGAGGTGGGAAGTTCGTTTGTTGAATCACTCGCTTCGTTTGGTTCCGCGTCTCCGCCCGGGGAAGGTCAATCGGGAGAGGGAGATGGTGGAGCTGGCCAAGCACTAGAGATTGATAGTTTGGTTCGAAGGAGTTCCCGGGATCACTTGCTTCACTTTCGTCCCTTCCACCGGGAAACTGAGTTCTTCCCTCCGCTTCACCAACTGGAAAGGATGAAGACTTGGGAGCATAGGAATCCCCGTCCGGTAGACGCTTAGAAGCAGGGGATGGGAAGTCGCGGATTCCTTTATGTAAGTACCAACACCGGTGCTTGTCACGGACCCAAGAGATTGAGATGATTAGCCAGCACCAGATGAAATTGATTGATTCGGATTGGACTCGGCTGGAGTGAGATCGATAGTCGGAAATAGATGGACTTACTTAAGGGCTTTACTAGCGGTTCCAGGCTTAGATGTCCCAGTTCCGCTCTTCAAAATGCTGCTAATGGGGAACGCACAAGGCATTGCTTGGCAGGTGCCTAGCCACTGGGAGGGGATGAAGGGACAGAAACTATTGGATGGGAAGAAGATGACTCGGGTCCTGTAGTTGGGTAATCTCCTGCTACTGGTAACGGCCGATCGGGACCAAGGAGGTACAGCCTTGAAGCATTTGTTCCCGGGCAAGGGTTGAAATCAAAGTCATTGGCGAGTTCCTCATAGCTTGAATCGTTTGGTTGGCCGGAAGAAGCAGAAGATGGTGGGGAAGGGCACAGGTTCTCGCCTTCCTCTGGAAATCGATGGATGCGGGTTCATTTGTTAGTGTCTATCCCCCTTTGGATGGAGCTGGCATGGGAACGAAGGAATAAGAGCTTGGGCCTGTACCCGCCCCGAACAAAGGCGGATCGGTGGAAAAAAGAGAATGACTAGGCGAGGTCGCTTCCCCTTCACCCGGAGAGGTGGGAAGCAGATGAGTAGATTGAATGAGAGGTTGGGGCCAGGGGACCTCATTCAAAGGGAAACACTGGAGTCCGTCCTTCCTTAAGTTGGTTAGCTCCTTACCGCTGGGCTCACTTCCCTTTCGGATGGGCGAACAAGACTTGGAATTGAGAGTTTAGACGCGCTCGGTCGGCCTCCGAAAGCTAGAGATGAATGAACTGGCTAAACCTCTCCCAAAACCCCGGGCCGCCCGGTCAATCAATGGAAAGAGATCAATCGCTTAGTGGAGGCTTAAGAGGCAAAGGTCGCCTGGGTTTATTGCATGAAAAAAAGAGGAAGCATAGACAAGAGCAACGGTTTACTCGGTTGAAGCAATAGAGGCATAGATAGAGCTAGCAGCAGACCTCGTGGCAAAGCTATAAGTAAGAAATGAAATAAAAGATCCCGTGCCTGCATGCAGGAGCAGCTTACCCCACAGCATAAAAGTGAGAAGCACCAATTGAGGTTGATCCGGAACCACCAGCAGAGAAAGCAGCGGGAAGGAAGGTAGAAAAGAAAAGCAGGTTTTAGATACTAGACTAAAGACTCTAGTCTGAGACTTGAAACTAGCAAACACGAGATCCTTACTAGAGCTCATGACGTAACTAGAACATAGCACGAAAGGAGGGATACGTATAGAGACCGAATCGGATGGATAGGAGCTTGATTGTAGGGGATGCTGGGGCGGGTCAAAGGCTGAGAATTCTCTCTATCCAAGTGCAGCTACTGTTTTTGAAGCACCCTCCAGGAGTTCTGGTGAAAGCTATCCTTCTAGGGACCTCTCTTATCTACCAACTTATGATGCTGGGGAAAAAAGGCCACTAAACAGATCTTCACCATATCTATCTTCAAATCTATTCTGTGGAAATGCAGTGAGGCGATCGACCAAATACCCAGCTTATGACCCGGAAAGTTATGCTTCTCCGGCTGTTACTGAACCTTTTAGTTAGATCTCGATAAAAAGAGGGAAATAAATAGGAAATGATGGATCGAATCCTGCCATTCCAAACGCTACTTGAAAGCTCGGCATCGAAAGGGAGGAATTCGATCTGCCGCTTCTCTTCTTCAGTATGATTAAAAAGTTTATCTGTAGCGAGCTGTACAAATACTCCTTTTTGTCGAGGAAAGCGCTTTAACTTATAAAAATGAAGGGAGCAGGATTTTCAACAACAGCTTCTGCCAGTTCCGGCTTGCTCCGCTCTATCTCCCGTAAGCTCGTGACGCTTAACGCCCAGTCATTACGATGGGACTCGTTGGTGACTGCTCTCATTTATCAGTGACTAAACAACTGAAACCTACTAACCTCTAGTGACTAACCGCAACCATTTACGAGCCTCCCTATCCTTTAAAGCCAGACAAAAAAAGGATCTTAATCAAACCAAGCTGGTGATTCAAGCGCAGCGCATCCCATGCCTCCACTAGTGAACCTCTCCCCTCTATCGCTGCCTATCTAAGTTAAGGCTTTAACGGCGCTTCCATTTTCTCGTTTAGGCGGGCACATCCTCGCGGAGGCCCACTAAACCACATACGTATGGCAGCGATCCCCACAGACGGGCATAACTCGTGAACTAAATAAAGAAAGTAGTTCTTCCCCTGCCCGCCATGACTGACCTGAGGAAGTCGAAGGGCTGTCCTTTCCAGGTACCATACCATTTTCTAGCATACTATCTTACCATACTATCTTTTTAAAAAAGTATGTTTAAAATGGTATGCTCTTCTAGGGATAGATCACTCTGTAAGAATCCCTTCTTCTCTCCCGCCTGGGCCTATCTCTAGTACCTATATCTAGTATCCGACGCAGCGTACGCTATTTAGTTGTCATTCTTCCGTCTGTCCCGATATTGATTCCGGTACCCCCGTGTTACTCCTTCTGTTGCCGAAGAACAATCAATTAGTTTCACTAAATTGGTTGTATTTGTATTAGTACAAGAAAGGCTCTCTCGCCGAGTGAATCCCCAAGAGAAGTCAAGATAGGGAGATTCCTCCGGCTACCTTCTCGTTGTTAGCGCAGGGAAGTCGCTGCTATCTGCGACCGAGGAAAGAAAGCGCCTTTCAAGTAATAAATAAGAAAATGGGCGTGGGTTTGGTTTTGTTATTCGATCGCCTTTCGTGTACTTGAAGTTGAGCAAAGCGGTTCACAACCACAAGAAGAAGTAGGAATCGCATCTCCGGTAGTAAAGGCTGGAAACCCTTTTTTCCAGTCGCGTGCCATTTGTTGATGTGCGAAAGCGTGCTTCCGTTTGCTGGTCTTCGAGCTCAATCAATAAGGATCTTTTCCTGAGTCTTGGTCCAAAAGGATTGAAAACCTAGCCGGGCATGGAATTCTCTCCTATTTCCGACCGAGGCGACCGGAGGGAGGTGCAGTTTTTAACTTAACTTAATATCCCGTCGGGTTCGGTTGTTCGCCGATTCAAGTGGTACGTGGGTCAGGTTCATCAGACGTGTTTCAGACGTTTGAGTCTGCTTGTTCTTCCTTGTCCTTCGACGTTGAGATATGTTGCCCCCACCCCAAGTGATTTAGCTTTGGCGTCCTGCCTTCCCGATTTAATAAATGGAGAGATTGATCCTTTCTGCTGGAGCTCGTTTAAAGGCGTGTTCGTTCGGTTTGTTTATGCTACTATAAATGGATCCCCCCTTTTTTCGTGTACTTACAGGTGGGAAAAGGTTCCCCCATCCAAGGGTTCTTTTGCTTTTGCGTCCGTGCTCGCGCATTCATTTATATAAGTAGAGATTTGCCTACGGATCCTTCGTTCCCTTTGTTCTTGACCCATGAGGAAAGATAGCCCTTCATTTCTTACCGCTCCATACGTGGTGCCGGTTGCTGATTGGCCCAATTTTGGATTGTCCCAGCTAGGGTAAAAGTCCCAGTCAAGACTCAGGCGACTAGCTCTTCCGGCTCTTTCTCGCTTGCAGCTGTTAGTAGTAGCTCTCTCCGAGCTCCGGGGCTCTGCTGTTAATAACTAATAAATAGGGGTGGGTTCGGGTTGTTGTTAGGTAGGCTATGGATAGCTGCCCTGTACTGAAAGTTGAGATAAAGGTACCCCAAGCCCGGATCTATTAATAAAAGAGCTCGTCCCAGAGGGTCTCGCCCCAGGACTACCTAATTGAGTCTATTGAGAGACCACACCCTACGCTTTCTTTCTCCAGCAGCTAATGAAAAAGGCGGGTTGGGCTTTCTTAGTCTAGACCTAGCAGGGCCTTTCCTTTACTTCCCGCTCAATAAAGAAGGCTGCTTGCTCATTTGCGCCATTTGTTCTTGTCCCCAAGGCTTTTATCCCTTTCTACCCCACGGGATCTAGTTTGCTCACGTGAATAAGCAGGATCGCCTAAGAGTGCTCCTAGCTCTTAAGGGTAGGTAGCTTCCCCTTTCCTGTAATCTACGACTACCCTCTCTTAGTAGGAGGTTGACTATGTCCACAACTAATTGTGTAATATAAATAATAGGTTGTGAGCCAAGTCCGATCAATCGGTTTCGGTAGCTGCTGAAGCGAAGAGCTCGATCCAGTACGAGTTTGTAGCTTTCTGAGTTGTTAGTTGCTAAAGGGCTATTTCCTGTCCTCTTAGTGAATCCGTTCTATTCGGTAGCAGCTGAAGGCCTATATCCAGTAACTAAGACATCCCTCTTCTGCTTTCCCCTAATCATCGCTAGGTGAGCAAGGGGTTCCATTTGGAGTCAGTGAAGGTAGCTTCTTCTTTTTCAAGTAAGTATTCTATAGTAGCTGCAGGGCTAAGCCTTTCTACTAATAGAAGTAAGACGTTAGCCAGTAGTTATAGCACTGAGCCCGTAGCTAGTTTATCTGGTAGCTAGGGTATCTTGGGGCTAACACCTATTCTGTCTTAGCTGCTAACACCTGTTTAATTGAGTCCCCCTAGGTGTTGAACCACAGGATTCCGTTGGCTTCTGTCTTTCTTTTCTCTGACCATTCTGTCAGCATTAAATCGTGAGTTTCTACTATTCCTGATAGCGGTCTTAAATACGGCTTCTCGATGGCTTTTCCCCTTCGAGTGGCTGAGCGTATTTAGTGAGGAAGTGAATCGCTCCGTAACTGTTTGAGGTATTGTCTCGTCCCTTGTTCTGTTGTTTCTTTTTTGCTATAGGTATTTGGTGTTTCGTACTTTTGATGGTTCTAGCTCTAGTAAGTAGATTTCCGGAGTATCGTCCTATGGCAGTAGCCCCTATTCTGCCTGATCTCCCTCGGCGAGCTTTCTCCTTATTATATATGCTTAATTGCCGGGTTATCGTCCTCTCTCTAAGTTGGTCATTTAAGGAGAGCTTGAGTTTCCTTTATAGTTCTTGTTTGTTGCTTGCTTCTCTTGGGCCGAGGCTATGGAATAGTTTCCATGTTTCTGAGCCTTTTTCTTTCAGTTGTTTGCTCTTTTCTATTTTTGTTTGCTGCTTTTGTTGCTTGCCTAACTCTAGTAATAGAGCTTTGTCGGGGATTCGTCTGCTCTTATAGTCTTTCAAGATATGTCACTGGGCTGAAGCTAGATCAAGTCTTCTAATCCAACTAACAATGTATCTAGGGGTTAGTGGCTAGCTGGTGGTAAGCTATGAAGCTCTCCGTCTCTGAGTTATGCGGTAGTAAGCTCTTTTAGTTTAGTTATCATGAAGTGTTCGAGCACGCAACTAGGGTTATAGCCAGTACCGAGGTAGCTGCATCTGCGGCTAGAGCTGTTGAAGGTCTTTTGCAAGTAACAAGTAAGGAGCTGGTAACTGCGGCTTGAGCTAAAGGTCGAAGGGCCAAAGGCCTGGTGTCCGTAATGGTCTGTCTTTCTTACTATGATCGAATCGGTATATCATCTGCTGTTATAGTCTTTTAGGAACTCCCTGGGGAAGAATTCCTCCAAAGGAAGACGATAAGACGATATAAAAGAGTCTTATTATTTATAGTCTTCCCTTTTCTTGCTTCACGCGCATCCCTTTTCTATCTCGACCCCTAAAGAGACCCGAAACTCACGTTTTCATTTAGCAAAATCGGCCATTCCGGACGATTCAATCATAACCAGAAAGAGATATCCTAAAAGAAAGGCCTTTTTCGAGACAAAAGAGGCTTACGTATCTTCTTCCCTTATCAGAACGCTTTGACCGTTTGCCATAGTTACAGAGATTCCAGATTCGCGGGAATCAATATAAATCATTTGTTTGTGGACAGAAAGGAAAGCCTCTCGAAGAACGTTTTCGTCGCCGCCGAGAGAGAAGTCTCTAAAACCGCTATGGTCTGGGTTCTCACTCACGTCGTCCGTCCCGGGGACTCCATTACGCTGCTCGCCCTATTAGCCGGCGGCAACCGCGGTAATTCATTAATTTCAGCCAGTCCCGGGTTATATATTGTACGGCGAAACTTGCTAATAGATATCTGTTTTCTCAGGAACCAGACCTGCATGCACGAAGAAGAACATATATCTCTGGTCATATTCTTGTGGAACTTCTGTCGTCCCGTTCATTGTGGTTCCTCGGCCCTGCTAGCCATTTGCTTGCTCGAACTGTACACATTCAAATCGGGGGCTGAACCTTCAATCATGCCAGCCGAGTGGTAAGGAGAAGGTAGTCAAAAGCTTTGGATGGAAAGCGTCGGGGAAAGATAGGATATTGGATCGGGTTGAAGGGCTGAACCATCTATGTCGGGAATATAGGCTAATGCACTCTTTTTCCTCCTATAGTATTGATCCCCCACGAAAGGAACAAGCGAGAAAACTAAAGCGCTAGCGCACTCCAGCAAGAAAAGAAGGACAATATAGGAACTACTTCTAAGATAGAATAACAAAAACATATTGCGTAAGTGAGGTTCTTTACAACCAAATCAAGAACAGAACCTTTAGACGGCACCAAAACAATTCTCATTGCCTCTCTTTTCTCCCTGGGAACTAGACTCGGGAACTAAGTCCAAATGGTAGGTTTCAAATCTTTCTCCCTTCGCTGACTCTTTATCTTCAGCTTCAATTACAGAGCATTCTGCTTCCCGACGAACTGAGAAATTCTTTGATTCGTTCGAGCGACGGCTTGTGGGGCAGGAGTAATAGGGCGGAGCAAGCCGGAACTGGCCAACCAACCCTACCATCCTTTCTTTATTAGTTAGTGCCAGCTCTCCCCTTAGTCTAAATAGCGGAATCTCTGTCCTACTGCTACTCCTAATTCCACTGCGCGCGTCGGTCTTTCAAAGCCAACTATCGAGGTGGGGTCCTTTCCGGGGTATTTACATATATATAAGTAGTGGGATGTGGAAGTTCAATAATTCCCCGCTTCTTTCGCATTAATCCGCGGAGTCTAATGACTCATGGATTGGTGAGCCAATGATCTCCTCTCTCCAAATCAAAGAATTAGTGTACCAATTATGTCCACCCGATAGCACACCCAGATGCCTAACATCCTACTGCTCCAATCCATTCTATTCTAACCTGTCTTAGCTTGGTATTACCTTCAAGCAAGACAAGAGGAAGATAGAATCCATTCTTACCTGTCCTATCGTATTATAACCTTTAGCAACTAGCGCAGAAAAGAAGATTAGAAGGGACTTAAGAAGAGCACTTAGTTCACTAGCAGGGAAAGAGCAACCTTCTCCGCATTCCCCGGCAAACCTCCTTCGAAGTGAATGACCAACTTAGCTCGTGTATGGAAGGAATATGGCCCACTCCTCATTTCCATTGTTCGAACCCAAAGAGGGGAGTGCCTAGCCATCTGCTCCCAACTATTCATCTCACTCTCCTTCCCCTCAGTTACAGGACAGTGGACCGTATTCCTATCTACTCTTTATCAACCCGCCCTGGCTATTGTAAGAATGACATAAGAGAGCAACTTGCCCGAACTCGCCTCTACTCCACAATGACAGAGGGAACTAGTATCTGACGAAGGTCAATGACTAGGGGTATTATTACTCGGCTTGTACCACAAGGACAGTCTGATCGTTAGCTCCTCGATCATACTCAACCTTCAGCTGTGCTTCTTTCCGTTAGTCTGATCAACTTTAATGATCCCAGCCCAGCTTGAAGCCTTCTGGCACAAGTGGTAGCCATAAGGCCTAGAGGAAGTTTCTTTTCCAGTAATGGGAGAGGAAGCCCATCAACATAGGTAAGCGCTGTAATGTCTCGCGACGTCAGTCAAGAGGGTACCCTTCTCATCTTTGGGAAAGGGAGATCGGATTGTCATCATGTTCCCTCTTCCGAGGATCACTTGACTTCCCTTCCTTTGTTTGTTTTACCTCAGTTATCGCGCATTTTTCTGCGCATTATCTGAGATCTTCCCTCCCTAAGGTTCACTGATTGTATAAGTCAATATTGTCACCGTATTCCCCGATCGGAGTTTCCGGTTTCAGCTGCTGGTATAAGATAGATGTCTTCTCTGGCAATAGCCAATCAAGAAGCCAAAGCAGGAGCCAAGCCAGCACACCGGGCGAGGAATCCCTTACTTGTTCGGCTGGCGGATGCAGTTCTTGCTCTTTATGAGGATGCGGATGCAGTATAGTACGAGAATGTATAAGCCAAGTTCGGTACACCAAGCCGTTACACAAATCTCTTTGTTTCAAATAGGTTATCCCATATCGGCCGGCCAATCAACAAAGATCTGAAGAATGACCACTTTTTGAGCCTACGAAAGGGAGAAAGGAAATTCCATTAGAACATATAACAGAGGCGTGAATGGGAGAATACGATACCATAAGGAGGAATTAATATAACTTCATATGGTACTACCCGAAGGAGGAGGTATATGGCAATAGCCAAGTTTACGATAAAAGAATAGGACAAAGGTCTATACTCAAAGTCTGAAGTCAAGGTAGCAAGACGATATGAAGTTGTTACACGAGCAAGCTAAGTCCATTAGAGTTCATTTAGTTGAGCCTTTAAGAGCCATGTGAAAGCAATATCATGAACGTACGAGAGGAACATGTTCAAAATAGGCTTTTTTTTCTACTTCTTATATCTTATAGTTATAGTAGCTCCGCGGATCCGCCCTTCGAGCGATGGTATAAGGACAATTTTGATTCCAGAAAGCACTGATGTACCCCCTATCTAGTAAGGTTTGTGCTTAATTCATTCTTTTTTGATAACGAAAAACATTATCTATAAACGAGCTTTGAACTAACCCCCTATGAATTAGTTCTAAGAAAGGAATGCAATAACCAGAGAGAGAAGGCACAGGCGATGGGCCCCATACATCAGAATGCAAAAGGGCTAATGGAATTGAAACAATCAGAAGATTGGAATTCGTAGGTGTTGCCCGTGTTTGGCCAGCTGGCAGCTAAACCAAGAAGAGAATGAAGAACTAGCAGATGCAGGAAGCAATTGAAGGCGTTATAGTTTGTTCCATGTAGTCGAAGACCTAACAACCAACAAGACCTCTATAAGCCCTTAGTTGCCAAAGATCAGGAAGCTCTTTGTTATGAAGAAGCCACAAAGAAATCAGAGGAGAATCAAAGTCTAAAGCATATATGGGTTGGCTACGGGCGGCACCCTATAGCTATGACATTATGCGTGTGTAGATCCTTGACAACACAGAGGAAGTCGGAGTAAAGATGGCATAGCTTTGGCGATCATCACAAAGTTGTCCAACCGATCCAATTTTTTGAGAGACTGACTTTAGGAACCAACATAGCATCATTGAGATGAAGAACATTGCCAGAACGAGATGAGAAAGAGATCGTACCAATGTCTGAAATAGAGAGTGGGGTGTGGTTACCGGTGAAGACGACACTTTTGCCTTGGTACGGCGAGGATGAGACAAATGCAGCCGGATTGCTCGTTGAAAGCAGAGGAGGAGTTAACAGGACGGGGAGACTGCTTCAAGCCATACAAGGACTTCTTAACTAGTAGTCAAAGGGGAAGTCTGCTTTGCTGCATCTTCTATAATTCCGGTACATCAAGAACAAAGCGTGGAAAGACTGTCCGTCTAATAACTAATAAGTAGTATTCCCTCCCTAAAGCGAAGCTCAGCTCGGCGATAAAGAAAATGACTCTTTCTTCAGAAATCGTATCCGTAGCTCAGTCGCGAGTACGGAGACTGCACCGCAAGGGCAGAGAAGTAGTTTACTTGTGAAAACTTCACTCGTCTTACCCTTGAAAACTGAACTATAGACTGCTTTCTTAGCCAATAACTCTATCTCTGAGAAGTAGTGCTATGAGGAGGCTCTTTGCTTCTTTCGTCCCATCGAGTAAATACCCGGCTAGCTCCTCAAACTCTTCAAAAGAAGCCTTCCTTGACTACTTACTTGTCTTTCTTCTCCTAGTTCGGATGGAAACCCTGATGAGACAATAGAAGAAAGCACTACTTCCAAGAAGTCTAGCAAGAAGTTCCTTGCCTTACTAAGCTTTCAGTAAAGTAATCCCTTGTTACCGCTCCGTGGGTGACATAGGAGTGATTGAAGCGATTGGGACAAGAGAGAGCAGAGTGATTTTGCCTGCTAACTCTTAGCAATACTTCACTGTCATATTTCGCTTTAGGAAAGCATAGATTAGGGAAGTCTGGTTTGCGAGCTGTATTTGCCTCTCTCTGCTTTTGCCTCTCTGCGCTGCTGCTTTGCTTTGTAGGCTTTAGAGAAAAAGTCCCTCTTGCGCCGGTAGATTGAATACCAGGCTGTCTTGATGGCAGCGAATACCGGCGACTTATTAGCATTAAAAGGATTTCCCGAAAATCATGCTTTACCTAAGGATTTCCACAGTTCGATACCTTTTCTTGAGGCCAGTTATTTGGTTCCCATAGGTAGATTGGTCCCTGCTCCGTTATCTGCCTACTTGGCTCAGGCTCTAACCGCTTCCCCTTCTATTGGCTCCGTAGGATGGAGTACTTATTTCCTTGAGTTCATCCCTCTCTGTTGGGCGGATTCTTCGGAGAAACCTCCTTTATTCTACCTCTTGCCTGGGTCTTTTCTGTACCTTGGTTAGCTTCCTATTCAGCCAGTATGCCTCTTTGCACACCTTCCCTCCCACCCAATTCGGTGCCTAGCCTCTTTCCTCGATGCAGCAAGCTGAGATAGTTGAATTAGATGTCATGTCAGTTCCTCTAGCAGACGATAAGGCCTTCTTCTCAAACCCCTTCTCTTCCTCAACAGGGCATTCGTGCAGAACCCCTTCTTTCAATGTCTTGCCATTCTTCATGTGCAGCTCCTTCTGTGCATCTGATCTTTCCTGTCATCGAAATCGAAGAGGGGCAACTAGTTAGCTTTCAATTGGCATTGGCCTACTTACTTCTCCACTTTTCGGCCTAACGACTGCTACCTTTTTCGATTGCTTTCATTCCTTTCTTTGTGTTATACCGTTCGTGCCCTACGACGAGTAGGCCACTCACTCCCTTTAGAGTTGGTTTAACACTAATAAGGGCGCCAAATTTCGAGTGCTATCGTATAATAAAATAAGAGAAAGGCTGCACATGAAGCTGTGGGACTTGAGCTAGTGGCATGATACAAATCGTCCGCTGTTCTTCTTCCTAGCTGCTAGAAATCGTCCGCTTGAAAGCAAAGCGTAGAATCGGACGCTGTTGATGCAAAGAATCGTCTGTTAGAATGAGTCAATCGAATCCTCTCTTGCAAGAGATGTGGAAGAGATTCTTTATTAATATAGTGAGTGTTCCGTGACTGGCTTATCTCTTTTTCTTTTTTTTTGCGTGCAGCTTGACTTCTTTATTTCTTCCACATAGGCGAGCTTCCTTGCTTTCATCCCTTGTGGCGAACTAGACTGATGATTGTGTATATAAAGAAGAATTCTGTCTTCTTGTGTGATACAAGAAAAACCTCGATACTTACAAGATGGGTCCTTTAGGTAATCGATTCATCGTCAGTCTCTTTATAGACTAGTAGTGCAACTAGTGCAACTTCTCTTCTTTCTTTTTGATTTCGGGTTTCTTTCTTTTTTCAGGGGCCCAGAACGCTAAAAGGTGGGGGAGAAGGAAGCCGAACCTCTGATCGACCTGGATACATAAAAGATTCTCGGCGTCGAGAGAGATTTGAGATTCCGTAAGTAACTCAGTGAGTGCTTTCTAAGAAGGGGAAGAAGAAAATGAAATACGAACAACCGCGCTGGTCGTAATAGATCGACTTTCATGCTAGTTCTTGCTCCAGCATGAAAGTTCCATTTCAGGGAAGGACGATGTACCATGATACTTTCTGTTTTGTCGAGCCCTGCTTTGGTCTCTGGTTTGATGGTTGTACGTGCTAAAAATCCGGTACATTCCGTTTCGTTTCCCATCCCAGTCTTTCGCGACACTTCAGGTTTACTTCTTTTGTTAGGTCTCGACTTCTTCGCTATGATCTTCCCAATAGTTCATATGAATCTGGTGACTATTGGTATTTTGTGTCGTGCGGCCGGTCTACTGCAGGCACCTGTCCTAAAAAGTTCGTTGAATGCCACATTCACTAAAATTAGCGGCTTCCTACTTTTTCTTTGCTTGAAACCTTTTTGTAGAACTTTTTTTGCCTTTTCTTATTATTTTTTATTACAGCAAATCTTTGCTGGGAACTGGAACTATGAAGGAGGCCTTCTGGCTTTCCCTTTCTATTTCGACCACAATAGTGGTACTTTACCCGAACCTTTACCCCCTGCGGGGGTAGCCTTAGAAAACTATCGCGCCCAAACCGCGGCGATAGAAGCAAACCTCTTTTCCCGTATTCAAGGTCTTGAAGCCCAACAAGCTCATGGGCTACCGCCTCAACTCAACGTTGGGGACTACGAGATCCTTGTAAGGGAGAATTTGGCCAATTCCTGGAATATAAATAATTATAGGAGAACCCTGTCAAATGAATTATTTGAGCTAAAAATTATGGAGCTCAAAGGGGAATTGCAGGAACTCCTTTTTAACACGATGCTTGCCGAACCAAGAATCGACCTGATTGAAAATCAGTCGCCTTTCCAAAACATGCGTTCGGAAGCTTTCGATTGTATAGAAAGCATGGTTGAATCTGTCAACTCAATGCGATTCCCCTTTCAAAAACGTCTTTTAGAAGCGACTCTCAGGGGCGCCATTCAAGAAATACGGGAAAACGGGGCTAACGCCCTAATATACCAAAATTTCTATAGACACTTCACCGATGAGGAATTCCGTCGATTAATTGACCCGGACTTCCCTAGAGCTCCTCATCGGTGACCCAGTGCTTACTTTACTGTCGCTATACGCATTCACTTTCTTCCAGTTCCATTTTTATTCTTCTGATTGATTTATTTTTTTTTTAAGTCGCCTTTTTTCCTTTCTTTCTCCCATGCTTTCCGTTGGTCAACAACCAACAAAAGTTCTCTAGAGTTCCTCACTACTCGTACAGGCTTGACGGAGTGAAGCTGTCTGGAGGGAATCATTTTTTCTCAATCAATCAATATGTTTCCAAAATTTCCACGCATCTTTTTTTTTGATGAAAATAGTTTAAATTCCAGTGCTACATCTTCTATAACTCCGAGTCAATCCACGACGACTATTAGCGATTATAGTCTTCAATCGTCCGATACGAGTGGTTTTGATAAGAGTATTTTTCAAGACCATCCAGGTCTTAACCCTTCTAATGAACAGATAGTAGAGCTTCAATCAGCTATACGCGAGAAATTGGGGGAGTTGATGATTAACAAGAGTCCCGAAGATCTTATGGTTGCGGCCGAAGTTTTACATGCGGAAAGCGACAATATCCCTTTTCTTAACTCCCTTTTGAATGATTTGACCATAAACGGAGTAGAAGGTCAAGCCTATAAGGATGCTCTGGATCTAGCGGGGATGATCCCCAGCCCACTTGAGCAATTTTCCATTCTCCCATTGATTCCTATGAAGATAGGAAACTTGTATTTCTCATTCACAAATCCATCTTTGTTTATGCTGCTAACTCTCAGTTTGGTCCTACTTCTGGTTCATTTTGTTACTAAAAACGGAGGAGGAAACTCAGTACCAAATGCTTGGCAATCCTTGGTAGAGCTTATTTATGATTTCGTGCCGAACCCGGTAAACGAACAAATAGGTGGTCTTTCCGGAAATGTTAAACAAAAGTTTTCCCCTCGCATCTCGGTCACTTTTACTTTTTCGTTATTTCGTAATCCCCAGGGTATGATACCTTATAGCTTCACAGTTACAAGTCATTTTCTCATTACTTTGGGTCTCTCATTTTCCATTTTTATTGGCATTACTATAGTGGGATTTCAAAGAAATGGGCTTCATTTTTTAAGCTTCTCATTACCCGCAGGAGTCCCACTGCCATTAGCACCTTTTTTAGTACTCCTTGAGCTAATCCCTCATTGTTTTCGCGCATTAAGCTCAGGAATACGTTTATTTGCTAATATGATGGCCGGTCATAGTTCAGTAAAGATTTTAAGTGGGTCCGCTTGGACTATGCTATGTATGAATGATCTTTTATATTTCATAGGAGATCCTGGTCCTTTATTTATAGTTCTTGCATTAACCGGTCTGGAATTAGGTGTAGCTATATCACAAGCTCATGTTTCTACGATCTCAATCTGTATTTACTTGAATGATGCTACAAATCTCCATCAAAGTGGTTCTTTATTTATAATTGAACAAAAGCGAGTACGTTTAGGCTTTACCGAATTTACGAGGTGTATGAATTGCCTTCAGGTGTGCCTTTGATAGCCTATTCCCGTAGCTTTCTTTCTTTCCTATTCAAGAGGGCTGGGGGAGGTTTCGAAGGCGAGTCTGAGATCCTGTTTCGGGTGCTTGCTTGGCTTTCGAAGGGACTTTAGAAACTTAGTTGAGCATAGAATTTATTAGGAAGGAGAGTAGGTAGGTCGTTCGGTTAGAGATAGGGAATAGGTAGCTCCGGCAACTGGAAACGGGCAGGAGCAGGCATTCCAGCGCACTCTTTCGGCTATTTTCTTTCCTAGCAATGATTCGTTCATAAATAGACTCATTCTCGAATGAAGATGGAATGGAGGCTCGCTAATAACCTAAAGGTTCCTGGTATAGCTCAACCGACTCCTCGGGTTCTTGTTTACAACGCCGTCAATCTTCCGACGTGATAGATTTCCTCAAAGAACGGAATCGGGAGCAGAATCACTCACACAACTGGTCCCAGGGCCTAATAGATCCCGGTTTCAGTCTGGAGAACCAGCTTCAAGCGTTCCTTCGGAGCGAGCTAGGGAACTGCTTGATAAGCAGCTTTTCATTATGAGCGATATCAACGCACATGGACTCGAAATGAGCGATGTGTTCGATCACCGTCAAATGTATCAAACTTCGGAGGGACGTAGTCTCGCGGGAACGGTTCCTTGGCCACGCTGTCATCATACGGCCTCTTATAGCTCCTATGATCTTCCTTTTTAGACTGCGCCGTGGTGGCGATGATCTCCTTAACAGCATCTTTCCACTTTTGATCTGCAACGGACGAAGAAGAGGTCGGCTTTACTGAAGAAGAAGGTTGGCGAGGAAGGAATGGCGGGATGGTAACTACCTTAGCGGGTCACTCAAGTGGTTGGTTGGCTACTCAATTCATGTGGAGCAGTGAACTCTGTCTTAGCGGGTGCTCGCAGGAAGGGCGGCTAAAAACACGGGAAAACGACCCTTTCTTCTGGCATCTCAAGTAAAGTAGACTGATCCCGATGCAACAGGGTTAGCTAAGGTTCAAGTTTCATATCGATTCCAACGGCATGTTATGTTTAACGACACCTCGAGATATAATATGACCTTGAGGCACCCCAGAAAATTTCTCTAAGCAGAACTTTTGAGGGTTTCCCCGAGAAGCCAAGAATCCATACGTTTCTGAGTAAACCTGACCGCCCATGCCAACCAAGAATGGAGGAGATGGCTGTTCCTCCGGTAAAAGATATAGTTTTAGCCTCTTTCACCAGAACAGAAGAAGGAGATCTCGACTATCCTTATCTAGTCAACGTTGGGATCTTGCCGTTTCTTCTTTATTGCGAACTACTTGTTATTCATTTGGCAGACCGTGGTGGGGAACCCAGGGAAGAGTCCACTTGCTTGAACATCAAAAAGAGGCATTTATTTGGAGCAGAAAGCCAGGAAGGTAAAGGCCGTCCATCGGAAGCTAAGATGGTTCGGCCAAAAGAACATGTGTTAGAACATCTCGAAACGGAACCCAGAGTCTTTATCTACATCTCCGCGGGCCTCAGAAACATGAGACTTTATGCGAATCCTACCGAAAAGACGGGGTTTAGCACCTTTATCATAGTGTTTTTGAGGACGTCTTAGTAAGCAAGGCCCAGGGTTGGATCAACTCAACGGCACCTTCCGACGGATTCTTATTAGTGAAGATGACAAAAGAATGCCTTTTTACACTGGGGCGGATAAGAAGATTTCATCGAGGTTGGATTGAGGGGAATGTCAAATGTCATATGAAACAAATCACTCCAGAACAACAGAATGGAATAATAGGATTAATCGGAACTTTGTTCCTCGGAGCAGCGGAGCTGCGAATCACACTTCGAAACTAACTAGATTCTTATCTCGGATTCATCGACAGGAAAACACAAGAGCTCAGTGCCTTTCCTCCCAGAAATCTCCATTTTAATGGTTTCATCCCCTCAACCTTTTCAGTGATTTCCAAAGGTTCGGTAAGGGGGTACCCCTTTCCGATCGACTGTTCAATCACTTTGGGGTTTAAGGTTTATGTCGATATCTAATGTGGCATGATGTCTTTCGTCGTCGAGTTCAGTCCGTTGGGTCGGTTGAGTTGCAAGGTTCGCTCCCTCGGTCAGTGGTAGGTCGGGAAGCTTTTCTTTATCAGCCGTAGTTCAGGTGCGTCATAGATTTCAATGAGGATGTCCTTTGCCGCTTCTACTTCGATCTGCCGCGTGAGCAGTTATTCCTATTAAGAGTTCTGCTACTAAGATAGTTCCTTCAAAGCCCCTATCTCTGTCCGCTCGGCGGGCTGCGTAAAGAAGGAGGATGGCGGAAGCCGTGTCTCTTTGTAATGTCACTTGAACAACCGGCCCATAGGCGTCAAGCTTTTTGAATTCTCATTACGGCCCGGTTAAGCTACTAAAGGACATTTGGAGTGCCCGTTGACTGCTTCCGCCGAAGCTGTCCGCTAACTCATTTGGTCGATAACTCCCGCTAGGCAAGGGTCATTCGAGTTAGGTTAGTCCCTTTTCGTTTTAAAGCGTGGAGTGCCTTAGGGGATCAAGAAGCACCGTAGCTGTTATTGCTGAGTTAGATCTACAGGCCCCAATTACAGTGTCTTAGAGAAGAAGAGAGAAATAAAGAACCTCTTGCTCTTGCTCGGGCTACTTTCCCCGAAGCTTATAGTAAATGAGCTAGTCAGATGCTCGATTATCATCCCCGTCAGTAGAGTGACCGGTAGCACACCCCACTTCGTTCACCGAGGCTAAATCTAATACAGCAGTTCGCCTGCCGCGCAAAGACCAATGAAAGAATGAGAGTGCAGCCGTCCAGCGAGACCTTTGAGAAGAGCTACATCAGAGGCAGTGGCGAATTTCATTATGGAGAATAGAATATTATATCAAGATTGCTTCAAAAGTCAATTAAAGGGGAAACCAGTGGGCTAAAGGGGCGTTTTCTGACCTAGAATCACGAAGATGTCGACTTTGCGCTATGCCATACGATCTCAGGATTGCTTCGATTCCTTGACGCTATGTGGGAGAACTCAATCGGTGGTTCATCAGAGGATGATCTTTTTGAGAGAAAGCAAGGAGAGTGGGAAAGCTAACCTACCCTTCTGTTCGCTGAATCTGACCTTCGTCCAAGAGTTCGAGCTTCTACGCGAGGAACGCGCTTTCTGACATCGAGTTTCAGCTATGCCAAGAGATCACTACTTTGATACGGTCGGTTTCATTGGTCATTCTTCAGGAGAAACTGAACTAGTCAATTGATAGGATCATTGCTAACCCATTGGCTTCATCGAGATCGGATAGCGCATAAGAGGGCTTTTTCTGAATGAGAAGATTCTCTTTCTAAACTCTAGACATATCCTGCCTCTTCTGTCCGGTGGGACGAGGTCGCATTGATTTAATCGGTTCTGGTCTTCGCTGAAAAAGTTAGGCTTTACTTGACGAGTAGACCTTAGTTACCCGCTTATTGGGACCTGCAAGAAGCTGAGTTTCTTTGTTCGTCACAGTAATTAGAAAAAGAAAAAGTCAAAGCAGCAGACCAGTAGTCCCATTATCCACTTTTAGAGACATTTTTGAAGAAGGTTCCGTTTAACACTTCTTGGCCAAGCAGGAAATAAGTGCTTTGTCGGTTGAAGGTGATCTCTTCTCTACTCCTAGACATAGGATAGAGGCTCACTCTGAATCCAAAGTATACTCTGCATCTTATGCATCTTCTGTCTCATCTCTTGGTTTCGGGGAGCCTCGATAAAGCTCTGAATCTGTTTTCGGAGATGAGAGGGAAGGTGTCTTTGGCTGTAGTAGATTCCGAAAGAAGGGTAAGACTTTCACCTTCGGCGCCTTAATTTGTCAACTTCTGTTTCCGAGCCTCTCTACTTCCCATAAAACATCCTATCCTCGGTCAACTATGAGTGTCAAATTAGGTCAATCGATTGACTTCGGACCCCTCTTTCTCTACTTTTTGAATCAAAAGTAAAAAAAAAAAAAGAGATCTACATCTACCAATTTAATAGCAAATCCTAGCAAAAAACACGGGAAAACAGAATTCTTTGAATTTCGAATACAGGTAAGAACTTCTATTTATAACACTGGTAATTACCGGTAAGAACTTCTATTTATAATAACTGTAACTTAAATTAGAAGAGTTATGAGTTATGGCTGTTTCAGAGTTATAGCAGTTGATGTTCCTGAGGTTATTGCTAAAGGAGTTTACTAGGCTTGACCCTTAGGGAACTACGATCGATAACCAAGAGCGGTAATTGAGATTGAGTTAATGTTGCTAAAGTTGAGCTGGTCAAATGAAAAAAGGAATTAAGAATAATTGTAAGTAATTATAATAAGACTGGTAACTATATTAAAAGAAAAGAAAAAGAGCGTAGATTGGTCAGTCGAGTTGAGGGGCTTTATGGCGCATCCGCTGCATCTCGGCAAGATCCATCATTATGAAGTTATTCCCGCGCAATCTACAATACCGATAGTGATAGCAGCTCTATGAAACATAGGGAGGGGGTAGTCTTAAATTAGAATAGTAGGAACGTGGGGGGGTGGTAACAAAGGCCTGATATATCCTCCTTCTTTGGGGTTTACCACTGCCGTGGAATAGAGTAGTTAATATTGACCCGTCTTGTTCTATTTATGGGGCTTGCGCACCCTATTTGAGACTACTAAGGGGTGCCTGCTAAGACACCCTAGCTAACGCCTTAAGCGCATATCCTTAGCTTCTCGACTAAGTTAATTATCTATGGGCAGTCAAAGAAAGGTTACGAAGTCAATGAAATTGTGCTCGTCCTCATGGCTAAAAGGTAAAGACAAGTTGATCTTCCCCGCCCCGTAAGTAGCAAGTGTTATTGGATCTACGATGTCAGTTGGGAAAAGGTGTCCCTTCTCTGTGTTTAAAATGTGCCCAATGTTATAAGGATGTTGCTACGGTGCCTTCCCTCAAGGTTGGATTGTCTGACCCAACCCAAGTGTTGAACTGATTGGAATTCGAATCCTGGAATTTTCATTCCGGTGAGTTTGTCGATGCGAGTATGGAATGAGTTTGCCCCTTTTTCGGTTGGTTCTCGTGTGTACCGCCCCTTTGAGTCCACCAAGGCCTAAGAAGGGAGTCGACCAACATAGAGAGTCTTTGACCGGCCAGCCGAGCACCCGTTTGAATACTTCATATTTGTTTGCCCTTGAAATTACACTGATCTACGATCACCCTCGACGATTCATCTTTGCCCACCGCTCGACTCAACCTAACTTACCTCAAAGAATAGGATGGGGATGGCGAAGCGAGACCAAGGTAGGTTCGTTAGGCAAGTGGGTTGCTAGTGGGAATCCCGCTGTGCAAACAGTCATCGGGTCTCCTCAAGTTTGGCGCTTTGCTTGGGTGAGTCGCTTAGCCTATGATTTCCCCGTGCTTATTGGGGTGGTAAATTCCCTACTAAAAAGTGGCGTAGCCCATTCAGAGTCATACTAGCCGTACCACACTGGAAATCGATGGGAAAAAAATCCGCAATGCTAAACGACTCCTTACCCTTCTTCAAACTCCGATTCGTATTTTCAATATTTCCGTATATAAAGAAGTGAACTACGTCTGACCCATTACTTGACTGACGGCTAGTTCTAAAAGTCAAAGAAGGCTACCCGCGGAATGAATTTGAACCCCATCTTTTACTTTCCCTAAGGCATTATTTTCGAGAAGGAGCCCTACCTCATTGTTTCTTCCTATTTTTCCAATCAAAACTACAACAAAAGCAACTTACATGTAGGCTCCATCAGATACAGCTTTTTCACACCATTGTGCAGTAGAAACTAAAGCCTTTTCTGGGCCAAGGAGTCGTTTTTACCTTCCCTTTCTTTTTGGGGCTGTGTCTCCTAGAGAGAAGGGTAACAAGAACAATGAATCTTGTCTGTCGGGCTTCCGCCTAGCTTCTAACACATCTCACGGACAGCGGGGGGCTTCTTACACGTGAGCATAGTGATTAACTGAGTGTCGTCGGCTCAGCGGATCTTCTTGTTGCTGGCTCAGACCCCGTTTTGTTTGGTAGGGAATGCAGCTAGCTTAGAGATTGTTGTTCAGTTCTTCATTTCGGTTGAGCGAGGGAACTTCCTCTCCTCTCCCGCGATGGTCGAGCAAGTAAACTACCTTCAGTCGAGCTAGTAACCGTTTCTCGTAAGTGAGACGAACTCGGAGGGCATTGGCATTCTCCTTTCCCAGAATCTCTAGTTTAATGCTTCGTGGGGTATCCTCCCAAACAACGGATTTCCGCATAGATTCCTAGCTTCTCTGTCGGGATCAGTAAGGTTGATGCTAGCTCAATCACAAGATATTGAGTCACTGAAGCTTAGTTCCCAGTCTAGTTACCCTTCTCACGAGCAGCGTAGTGGAGTGGGCCAGTTTCTTTAAAAAGGAGAGTAATTAGCCAAGCCGGCAAAGGACCTCTAAATCCTAAAGGTTGGCGCTTGCAATGGGCTACCAGCCCGAAGTGGAGATCTCTTATTCGGCGGGTTCGGGAATTGACTTTGGAACGGAAAGTCCAATTTACTAATCAACCGTTTGTGAATCCATTAAATCAACCTGCAGCGCCGCCCTTCGCTTTCTATTCTGATATGGATCCCATTCTTTTGGTTTAGTCATAAGATCCCTAATTTAGTGGTAAGTGGATATGGTTCAAAATGCTACTGAGACACATGTTAATAACATGAATCAAATATGGGATTCCCTTAGATGTTGCCTGGAAAAGGTAGATTAGGTAGGCTCTTTGGAAGAGCGGCAGGAGAACATCCCATTCAGCAAGCACCGCACCGATCTTTAAGATCTAAAGGTCTTTGAGCGGCCTGCCCCTCTTTCTTTCAGAACCTCCTCTTCTCTTGATGATTTGCCTTAGGGACCTAGCTTGACTACCTTGCCTTGCCCTATAAGGTGTCTATCTAGAAAGAGAAGCACAAGGTTTCTTTTGAAAAGGAGCTTTTGATATAGAAGCTGAAAGAAAAGACTAGATTAGGTTGCTGCTGTTCTTCCTCGTAGCTAGATGGTTTGGAGTAGCTAGGTTGCTATCCAGGTTGTTTGTAGTTGGAATTCCTATCTGAGTTGCTAGTAGGAAGCTACCCGAGTAGTTCCTATCCGCTAGGTTGTTAGAGAGCGGATGATAGAACTAGAGCATTAACGTCCGTTCTTATCTATCGTCCGCTAGTCCCCCTCTCTAGATGGGGACTTTGACTTCTTGCTTTGAGATGTAGCTTGCCTTCCTTAGCGTTTCACACTAAGCAAGTAAACTACCTTCCTGTGCTTTTAGTTTCGTAAGCGTTAAAGCTTTTACTTTAACATAGTACCTTTTGATGTGGCCATCTATATATGAGAGTTTCTGCATCAACCCTAAATGAACTTAGTTAAGGTCCGCTAGTTGGAGAGCCGGGGCGTTGGTTGCTCCCTTCGTTCCGAAAAGTAAAGTCCAGTCAATCCTCAATAAAGATATATCAAAGCGTAATCTATTTCTTTCTTTTCTATATCCTTTCTAACTTGATTCCAATGGTCACTAGCAAGCCGTAATCTTAGTTTCCCGAAGCGTTTATCAGTTTAGGTTTGATTCAAGTCGATATTGTCACTTTAAAGAGATCCATAGGCGACCTAAACGAAGCTTTGAGGAGAACCATCAAGGGCCGTAACATCCCCCTCATTTCCATCCGGCTCCCCGGGATACCAATCTTACGATTTTAGGGCCGGGGTGAAAGCTGCACCATCACTAGCGACAGCCAGCAGCTCAAAATCTTATAGTTACGGATCGGTAAGGGCTTGGATGACTTGTTCCTCGCCTCAGGGTCATCAACTGAAACTACTGATGCTTAGGTTAAATCCAATTTGATCTGCCGGTAGTGCTATTCCAATTGGTTCAAGGTAAGCAGCTGAAGCGGGGTACCTATCCCCGCTGGTGGAACTGGATATCGATCATTTGGTCAGAAGACAAGTCAAACTGACTAGCAGCATAATATTCCAACCAGATGCTGAAGGATGCATTGTGACCAGCGTCCAGCTCCAGGACACCTATAACATATTGAAACCGAGCCAATTGCTCGCGATAGTTCTTTTCTGCAATCTCTACCATCTGAGGATGAAAGGGAGTCAGGTCGATTCTGCTAGACAGGTCGGAATTGAGCGAAGTCAGAGGCAGAAGAGGGACCATCTGCACCAGCCCGAACTGACGAGCAACTTGAGACGGGCCATACCACTCCACTCTTTTCACAAAAGTAGGTAAATACGATACCTAAATGGAGGTCCCTGGGAACTAGGAAACTTGCCCATATCTCCCTGAGAAGAGGAAGAGAGGCAAACCAAGCGGGACCCCCCGACTGACGATGATAGAAGAAGAAGTGCGACTCAGGTTTGAGAAGTAGGTCGTAAAAGTCTTTAAATAGGACATCCACTGGTAAGTCAAAAGGAGATACAGGGGTCAGGCATAAACCAAGCACCTCGTTCTTTGGTAAGGGAAGGGGGCGGGGACAGAGATTTTGGAAGTATAGTAGAGCCCAGAGTTGGAGGAACCAGAAGGGACCCCCAAAGGAGTTCAGGTTGCGAGAAACAAGGTTACTCAGACCCAATTAAAGATGGGCAAGGCGACCTTGTGTCGGGCAACCTTTCTTTTGGAGGCAAGGAGTTTGGCTAGACCCAGGAATTCTGGAACGATCTGAATCTGCGGGACACAAAGTAAATGGCGACATAGCCAATAAAGAAGAAAAGAGACATACTCATCTTGGGTAACATCACCCGAGGAATGCTCTTTTGCTGACAGAAAGGCAGAATATTCGCATACTCGTTCGCCTCTGATGTTAGTAGGCCAGGAGAAAGGGAGATCATCCTACCGGTTGAGTTATTGAGCTTTCCCTGCGTGGGTAGGTCTTTGTCAGACCAAGTGATGGACAGCCATACCATAATAGGCCAACAGGAGCTGATTCGACTGTCTGTCCTTTTAGGTCATTCCTTTCATTCAGGGGCACTCTAAAGGCTTTTCAACCTTCAGAGCTGGTTGACTGCGGTCTAGTCAGTCCCTCTCGCTCTTTGATAGACATCTTTCGGTTCTCGGTCTCATCCGACGAATCACTTTAGGTCCTTATTCTGTGTCCTATCCTTCCTTGCGGATTCCCGGTTTCTAAAGGAGTAGCGGCCTGTGTCTCCGACTCTGGGAGAACTTTACCTATAGCTAACCTAGAGAGCTTTACTTTAAGATAGCTCGGGCAGGCACTCTTCTTCGGAAAGAGGAGTTGCTTGCCTTACCACTTCATTCATCAAAGAAAGCTCAAGTCAGGCTTTACGGATGGATTTCTCTACGCCTTCTCCTACTTGAAGCTATCTTCCACCTATTGATTGATCTAGGCGGGCAACTAGTTCTCCCCTTCCGTCAGCTCTTTCCCCTGCCCTGGAAGTGCAACGATTTCACTCATCCCTTTTCTCATCTTTCCGGTTGACTGCCTGGATAGAGGGAGTTCAAGTAGACGAGTATGAGTATGGCTATGAGTATGAGGAGGAGGAAAGAAATCTCCCCGGCCAACCAACCGGTAAACGAAGGAGCTGTCATCTAATCTATAGCTATAGGTCAACTGGTGGAATCTTTCCTGTAGCAGTTGCAGTACAATAGGTGAGCGAGCATGACGGTCTATAAAGAAAGAATGAATAAAGAAAGATGCGTGCATACGCTGTTGGTGGAGGCACAGTCAGCACAAGAAGTAGGAGTCCGTACACATGAAGTAGGAGGGAATTCCATTATAGCAAAGAAGAAATACAAGAGAGAGGAAGTGACTTAATTGGAAGACCTCTTTTTCATAACCTTGTGCTCCTGAGCTCCGAAGTCGTGGAGTCCTTTCTTGCAGAACCTCAAGTGAGGCCTCTTCCAAGGGTTCTTCAAGTAGAGTGAAGCATCTAGCTACGAGGAAGCCTTTCTATCAGATGTCTTTTCTTCTTCATAGGTTACTTTATATAAGTCCTATACTCTTTTGAGTGCTAGAGTTCTAGGGGATTCAATCCAGCTTCAAAGAGGGGGAATTGAAGCTACCCTGGTCGTATATTCCTACACCGTATTCCCAAGGGAGCCAGAGAAAGAGCTGATCTTGTTGCATCGGATCTAAAGGATCGGAATGAATCTGAGAAAAGGAACGAATCCGATCTTTGCTTTGAAGGAAGCAGGCGCAAGGTAAATGAGTTAGCTCAGGGCGTGAAAGAAAATAGTATAAAAGGCAGACTCTTCCTGATCCTGATGTTGTCACACGAATTGCTCAAGAAGAAGAAGCTGTGATCACTCTACGACTTTCTGTTCAGCACGCTAGCTTATGGCTTTGCTCCTTTACTTCTGTTGTCGGCATACCGGTCTTGGCCCTTTTGCTCTGAAAGATGCCATTCCTTTTTCTGTTGATGCGGAAAAAGCCCTGTTGCCAAATGCAGTTAGCTCAAAGGGAATGAGTGACTCAAGGGTATAAATCAACATAAAGCTTGTTTATCTGGGACCAAGAATCAAGGTAAAAGGATTGATTTACCTTAATCAGCGGGACAGGAATAGCGGACTTGGGCAAAAGCCATAACGCTTAATCGTTCGTCTGAGCCCCTGGGTATGTAACTTGTTTATGTAGCTCGTTCGCTCTTAGCCCTTGGTCTCCTCATATACTAAGAAAAGAGTCTTAGCTTCTTTCTTCTCCTAAGAAACTCCTAAATAAAGAATTGGAATGCTTCTACTTCTGGGGAAATCTCTCTAATGGGTTAGGCCTGAATTCTGTCTTTCAACTAACTTCGGTACGGTCCGTTGACCAAATGAAAGCAAAAGAGATGGAATCCCTTTCATTTTGAAAGGCGAATCGAGAGGTCAATCTGATGGACTGACTGAAAGAGTTTGAAGTCAAGTCAGTCTTGTTTATCCTATCCCCGATAGGAAGAAAAGAAAGACCGGGCTTTCTACTAAATCAAAGAAGCAATAGAGAAGAACTAATGGACAGACCAGACTGCATAATACTCTTTACTGGAATGAAAAGAAAGAGAAGGGATTCACGGGCAGAGGAGAAAGAGACTTTTTAAAGAAGCGATTCGTTAAACAAGGGATGAGCGTTGACCAAGCAGTTTAAACCGATTATTGTACAGTTGACCTTAGACCTATTCCCGATTGCAGAAGCGGAAAGGCGGAAAGTTTAACATATGACCGAAGAGTTGCTAACAAGAGCAGCAAATCGAGTTCATTAAATTAAGAAGGGAGCAGAAAGGCTATTCGTGGGCTGAGCAACGGACAGATAGAGTTTTATTAAAGCCATACAGATCGATTCGATAAGAGCTAACACGGAAAAGAATTATATATTAATACAGATGTCGCACATAGAGATTGAGCATAGCGAGCTGAAGGCCTAATTTCTCCTATTCGATCGTTTACTAAAGAGAAATTCCCAATAAACGAGAGGCAGGGGACCGCCTATTCGACAGCTTTCACGGGGCTTCTTCTTAAATCTCAATTACCAATAGATCTCAGACTAATTCAAGGCTTTAATAGACAGGAAGAGATGGTTAAAGGAAGATTGCATATTTGTATTCAAAGAAAGCCCTTTTTAGTCTTTTTAGTGAACCTATAGATGAGACCCTATAGAGCCCGTAAACTCCCGATTTAGACATAAAAATAGGCCATTCCGGACCTTTTCCTCATGGAACGAGAAGACCGATGCCACTATCTCCTCTTGGCTTTGCTTTAATAGATTCTATTCGACTGGAAGGGAAGGGCACCTTGACTCTGAAAAAGTAAAAGGGCAAGCAAGGGAAGTGCGAGCTAACTAATGGCAAGGGCCGGAAATAGAGAGTTTTGAAGGGAATTGCACAGGAATGCTAGACTCCACTTTTTTTTTCCTTCTGTTTTGTTTACTCCACTTGAAGAGAGTCCCTAACGTACTAGACTTTGATAAAGGGAATGCTACCGATACTTGAAAGACTCATCCTCTGGCAAAAGCTTGACTTTATTACTTTAATCGCCTATTTCTTATTATATATATATTGCCTGTTCCAGTTTGCGCCTGCCACTCGTACTGAACTAACCAAAGAAGCAAGAGATACTGAAAGCGATTGACTTCTTTCCTTAGCTTCTATAAAAGTAAACAACTAATCCTTTCCTCTTGAATTCTGAATTCACTCCATAGCTTTAAAAGAAAACCTTTTCTCTTTCGTTCTTATATCCCCTCTCTAATCTCTTTAACAAAGCTCGTTAGTAAATAAAGAAAGCCCATAGATCGAAACTTCTAACAGGTGAACCTATCTCCGGATTCCTTGACTAACTGAGCTTGAAGCGAGTTTTTTACTTTTAAGTACTAGTAGAATAGAGTGCTACTACAGGAGAGAGGGAAGTAATGAATACTTCAATCGCTTAACCCGGAGGGTATCATTCCAGTTTGACTTCTATGCCTAAAATAAAGGCGCTATTCTCGATAGTTCTTCTTGCTTCAGTTCCCTATGATATTGATTGAACAGAGCTTCTTGCTACATAGAAATGCCCTACAAGACAGAGTAATGGGAAATGTTAATGCGAACTCAAAGAATGGAGAGGGGAGATATTGAACGGAAGCACAAGAACAAGCAAGGGATTACTTGCTAAAGGAATGCTTACCGAGGGGCCTTTGGTTCGTACTCTAATCTGTTTACTTTGGACTACTCAATTGGTAACTTCTACCCACCGACCTACCTATATATTCTATTATCATATGCTGCTCCTTCGCCCTCTCTTCTCTCCCTATTGGTCTAGCCTAACGGCTTCCTTCGTTGGCTTCTGCCAATTGTATGTCTGCTTGCGGAACGGAACCTAATGGAACGCGGATGGACTCGAAATAACTAGTGGACGAGAAGGAACGGAAGTAGGCCGACTGCTAAGGAGAGAACGGAGTAGCTTGACCATAAGGGAAAGAGCTATTGCTACCAGAAAGCCAGAAAGAACAAATTCTCAGATCACTAAGGACTGTGTTACCCTCTATTCCTTCTATTAGTTAACAGCTCTCTCTTTCGTATACGAAATTGAGTACTTTCTCTTTGGCCAGGCAGAAATCTATCAACCCCGGCAACCTCCAGGGAACAGCTACGCTCCGTGCGAAGAAAGCTAAAGAGGGTAGCGTCTCACTCCGATATACGTTATCTTTTTACCCAGAAGCAAAGAAAGAGTATGCTTGCTGCTTAAAGGGGATATGCTTTGATAAAAGAACTTGCTTGATAACTTCAAAAGGAGAACTCCCTTGCTAAGCTAAATAACTTGCTTTATCCCTAGCTTGCTTCTTTTTTGCCCATGGAGTTTGACCCTTTATCCTTAGCCTAGCTCTTTCTTTACCTTGCTAGCTTGCCCGTCAGTCTTTTGACCTATAACCTGCTGGCTTAAGAGTGGCTGGAAGGCCTAAGTCCCTCTATCTATTGTTCGAGTAACTCCGTTCCTTTCAAGTAAAGCCTTTAGCAGTACCTTAGGGAAAAGCCCGTTTTCAAGCGGGTTTATAGGATTAGCTTAGCACTCCAGAAGACGAGATTAGAAAGCTAGCACTCTTTTCAAGCCTATATATGAATTCTTTTCAGCCATCCATATGGAAACAGACTTCTTTCCTCCTTAGGATATCTCCTATTTTACATTATTAATCTAGCATTGGACTCTTACCTGGACTAAGAACACTTATAGTTCTAACAATACGTTTCATAACGAGCTAAACGTGCTATGCTACCAAATGAAAGAAATGGTCGAAGGTCTTTTCAGTTCTCCTTCCAATTCCAGTACTAAGGCCAGTTGTTACAGTTGGAGTCCTAATCGAATTCCTTACCAGCCGAGCTTCCCCACTATAATAAGCGAGTTGGAGAAAAAAGGTAAACCTATCCAATAGCAGTCCTATGGTAAGCAAGCTCAGATTCAGAACCCTATAACTAACTAGGATTCCCTGGTGATAAGATGAATGAAGGCATGATCATTTCCGACTGATTCAGTTAAGCGCTCCCCATGCTGATTGATTTACTTATTGTTCTAGGAGGATTTCCACTCTTCGCCCTATGAACTTATGAGTTCTATATCTTCTTATTTACGAACCACGGATTCTTATCCATATCCTATTCATGGACCATGGTTAGGTATATAAAGATCTAGCTGTGCCCCTTCAGAGACTTCACAGGACATGGTGCGTCTTGCTTTCGACCAACTATGGATCCCCTATTATCCAAGCAGTAAGATCGGCAATGACAAGACCCAAAAAGGGCTCAGTCTTGGAAGCGCCTTCTTGGCCTGATAGATAGAAAGCTTGACCGCACCTTAGAGTTTGCTGAAAGAGGTAGGTCCCTCGTATAGTTGAAGGATGTCTTCCTTTCCCCCTAAAGTAGCTCCCTACTACGACTCGGGCGGAGGAAGACTGATTTCGAGGGGTAGGCATTCCCGTCCGCTCTTACACAGGGCTCCCTCCCCAAGCAAAGAGAAATGCGGTACCTGCTGTGATCACAGGCTGGGCACAAATCCGAGAATCTTATGCTTCAGCTTAAACGGGGCAAAAGTAGCTATCTGGCACACTAGGGAGGAGGTCTCATCTGAGGAAGGCGGATGATAGGATAGCCCTCTCTTATCCAAACGTGCTAGCGACCCCCATTTCCTCATTAACGATAACTGTGCGAGGGCTTTGGTCTGCTTCCTCCTTTTCTTTTGAATCACAGGAAATTCTTCAATCTCGAACTGGGCCTGACTATTCAGTTGAAGTGAGAGTTGGTTCAACTATCGAAGATAGGAATCTTGAGGAATTTCTTCAATACTGCCGTCTTTGCTAGTAAGTGAGGCAATCGATCGGAACGCTAACAGCGAGGTGCCAACTAACCTTTGTCCCTGTCTCTCAATCAATCAATGGGGCAAGTCGAGTGAGGAATAGGATCACTTTTCCGTTCAGCACATCGGATCGTGCAGCCGAGGTCTCTCGAGCAAAGTCAGTTGAACTGAGTTGAATCCTGTACTTCGACCAGGGGTAGGTTTGTCCACTCGATTGGCGATGGAGCTTTCCCCTTTTGTTGTAGTTCGGGTTTCGGGTGTGGACAGTTTGATTAAAGTGAAGTAGATCTCGCCAGGCATCCTTATTATTGGGGCACTTCTCATATAATTCAAATTCGATTCTTTAGCAAGCCTGAACTCTCTATATCTATCCAAGATAGTTTTATAAAACTGCTTTTTATACCAAAAAAGACTAACCTGTTCTACACTCATCATAGACACTTTTCTTTCTATTCTCTGACTGATAGCAACCTTCATATCTTTTTTCTCCTGACAATACTCCTATACCTCTTCTATTGATTAATATCGTGACTTTTTCTTACCCCTACGTCAGGTAAGTACGTCCGGGGTGTTCAGTTCTTTGTTTCCTAGGCAGAAATCACAGTCAGGCTCCTTGCTAAACCCAGCCATTTTAGACTAAGACGGATCATTAGAGCTTTGTTCTCTGTCTTTGGCTTTAGGTTTGTATCTGCATCCCCGAAGAAGCGGCAAAAGCAAAACTCCCCATCACTAGAATGAGTGTCGTAGCACCCAGTATAATTGATGCAGCTTCAAACATGGTTTTACCCTGAAGCGCTTCCTCAACAGCTCCTTCTTTAGGAAGAATGTTCCTGGGGTCGTAAATACCCGAAGATATTATAGCTTGTTCAATTTCCTGTTTCTGGCTAACTATCCCAGGAGGGAACTCCAAAAGTCTTATTAATGCATCTGGATGCTCGGCTCCCATTCCCCACCAGTAGAGAAGTTCTCCCGCTGCGCCCCTTGGACCTTGGATTGGAGGAGTATTTCAATTTAAAGCTGGAATTTGAAAGCCAGCCAGTTTCATTGGTAAGTGCTTCCATACAATCCTCAAAATAAGTCCTGCTACCTGCGAACCATTGCCAGTTACCGGTGGCCCATACGAGGTTTCCAGGCGAGCTTCTCTTTTAGCTAGTTCCCTGCCAGAAAGCAGTTATCTTACGCAAGCCAGTCTTCGTCTTTCTTAAAGCCAGTGTTAGTCGTGCTTCCATTCGATATCCATATCCATCCGAGTTTTTGTAGTCATTTCCATACGAGTTTCGAAGAATGCTTTCTTTATAGTACTAAGGGCTATACATATAGTTGAAGTGGTCAGTTTATCCAATTACAGTATGAGTTGCCCTTTATCCGTGGGACTTCTGTTACATCCCGTGAGACTTTCCTTCCAGCGATTGAGCCTTCCCTGTAATCAAGTTCATTCAATCAAGTTCCACCAAGCAAGCTAAGGGCAAGGGTAGGTGTAACGGTATTTTGTTTACCACCCAGTCAATTTCTTTCTGTCTCTGGTAAGGCTCTAGCTAACAGATGGATATCTTTACATGGGGTTTGAGTTGCTGGCGCCTTACATGTCGTTGGAAGTTGCCTGCCAGCCCGACCTGTTGGCCATACCATAGTGTGAGTACCAAAAGCTCTAGTATCTCCCAAGTCTGCAGTCTTTTCCAAGCCAAGGCAAAGATCAAGAGCTGGGGCAGGCTAGGACTATAATCTTATTTGACTTGCTTTCGATGGCAGACTAGGAAAGAAGGAAAGCCAGCTAGATAAAGGGCTAGAGCAGGCCAGGGTAAAAGCCCTAATATGATTTTTCCATAGTTAATGTTAACTTTCTCATTTTAGAGTGCTTCTAATAGAATATCTATAGGTCTATCATCTTCTCCTAATAGCCGACTAGTTCTAATAATAGTAGGGCTAACTAGAGATCTTTCCTTGGCCAGATAGAGATAGATAGGAATATCACAGTAAGACCTTTCCTTTAATAACATGCTAACGAGCGTAATAGCTAAAGAAGGGCATAAGGAAGTTGTTTCATACCGAGCATACGAGGCATACCTGTAAGACCTTGGCTAAGAGGCCTAACGTGGCTACTTTTTCTATCCTAGCGTGTCTAACGGTCTAAACGAGCTAAACGGTCCAAACGAAGCAGTTTCAGATGCATTTCTAGTCCTATTTTAAGGCAAATAAGCCCATGGAGTTCTAATGCCAATTCCCAGCGATCTAGTTAGAGGAGTGGCAGTTGTGGGAATAGCAGTCTTTTTCTTTATTTCAATATGTTAGAGTTCCTTCTTTGTATAAGTTCCAATAGAGGGATTCAAAATAGTCCCAGTTCCCTCTCAGGCAGGCGATAGGATGGTAGCAGGTCAGGGCAGGGGCAACAAATAGAGTTCTTCTCTTGCTCGTCTTATGTTATATAGACTTCCTCCCTTCATCCAGCTTTAGCAGCTCTGAGGGTTAAGAAAAGCTTTTCAGAGGCTACCCACGTTTATGAGTTTCAGGTTTGCGATGGGTCTAAGTACGATAGGTTCGAATTGGCTTTTGCTGTAGTTCGCTCATCCCCCGCTTGGTGGCTTAAGCGAGTTTAGGCACGACACGACCAGTCAGTTGCTTGTGTTTACCGGTCACCGTCCTTTAATTCTATTATTCCCCTGCCCGCTTAGTGAATTGATCTCTTGTTTAGCGAATCGGGAATAAAAGGCCTAGGTCTCTTTCCTTTAAATGCTTTCTCCCGCCACCCAGCTCTTGAGTCTAATTCTGGGGTTCAGGAATAGGGGAAGAGGGAGTCTATTGGTATGGGTCCTAATCGCTCGTAACGATCCTTGCGGATCCCTTCTGTCGTCTCGGTCGTCATCTATCCCCTCTGTCGGCTTCGTTCGAATCGGTCGTCTACGATCGTGCCAAAGGATCTCATCGGTCGCCACTGTCCAAGCTCTCTCTTCGGTCTCCTAGGGCGTCTCGGTCTACTTGCCTCTTGGCGTGCTCCTACCTTTCCTTTCCTTATTTTCAGTCTTATTCTTTATGGATCGTCTTTCTTTTCTCTTTTTTTAGCAGCTATCCTTCCTTCTGCCTTAGGTCTTACAGTTGTGGTACTATAGACATATCTAGTTAGTCTTCTTCTTTCCTCGCCTTTGGCTTTCGTCCTTCGTCCTCTTTACACTTAGTTGCTTCAGCCTTCGTCTTTCGGCTTTAGGACTAACTTAGTCTTCTTTCACTTTAAGAAATAGGTATTCAGTGAGTGACTCTTTCCGTCTTTAGTTTAGGTTCATTACGGCAGTTGTTAGTTTCCTCTCTTTATCAGTGAATTCGGTATCGTTTATTAATTGCGTATATTAAGGGTAGTCCTTCCCCCAGGTGCGCCTAAAGTCTTATGTTCGATGATCCCTTTCCAAGCCCTAGGTTGGGTTAAACCATCAGGCTCGACTAAGAAATCCATGCAAGAGACTCCTCCTAGTAAGCATCCCCGAAATCCAGAAAGGTGTTCTTGAAGACATGGCGGGCTTCAAGCTACACCCTTCTCTGCTACCAAATCATAGATCTTCCAGAGAAGACCAAAGCGAATGAGCTCACTCGATTCGCGTCTGATCCTCCATTCTTTCTCATAGACTGATGCAGAAAAGAAGTCACTTAAGGAAACATCCGGTGAATTCGCGACACTCCAGTACCAATGGACGTACCGAAGCCAATCCTTCATCCAGTTCCTGAGCAAAGACCACTCAAGGAAGTCCCGGACTCTTTCTGTTGGAAATAATTCATCAGGAGCCACCTTTCAATCCGAAGGTTTCATCTCTTTAAGAAGGAAGAAGTGAAACCTCGAAGATAAGGAAGCGAAAGCTCACTCTGCCAAGCCACAATTCTAATGGATAGTCATTGTGACCCCGAGGCTTGGTGTACATAGCAAGAACCCGCTTAAAGTGACGAGATCTTGTATGACTGAGTTTGACAAGGACCCCATAACCTCCACCACCTATCCTTACTAAGGTAGAGAACCTTCGTAATGAATGGATATTTTTTACATATAGCCATCAGACCATATGGATGATGGTAAGCAAGCAAAGAACGAGCAGACATGGTAGATAAATCCACGCGTCCACCCACCCTTGACGCAAAAGCGCTTAGCAAACTCAAATGCACCAGTGTAAGAAATCAGAGATTTTTGAGTTGAAATTGGAACTCCTCATTTCTGAAGACACTGAAAATAAACTTAAGCAACTTGCGCATCAGCGATGACAACATCATCACCGAGCACATTGATTGGGGCACATCCACTAAAGTGGCTTTTGAACGAGACCTACCGGCTTAGGGGCAGTTGCTACTCAAATGGGTGTACCCGGAACGGGGTTCCGATCTCTAAATGGATCTGCTATAGCTACTCGATCTCGATCAAATGGCTCTGGATCTGTCTCTACATCTGGAGTATCCGTAACAGGATATGGAACTCAATATCGATCTGAAACTTGAAGGGGTGCTCCATAGCTTCAACTGAGACTGCTTCTAGCCAACATCGGCTATGGATCACGCCCATCATCATAAGGGCATCTTGGTATGGGGTTGGATCATCGGCCCTGGTGATGGCTCCCCTTACTAGTAAAGGGAACTGGAAGGGATGCTATTGGTGCCAGATTCGGTCCCTTTATCGGCGTTCTGGCCCTTTCTTTGTTGGTCAGTACCTCACAACTGTGGGCTTACGCCTTATGGTTCATGTTGGGGGAACACCAGAGTCCAAAGCCGAACCAATGAAGGGTTCCAAACCTTGACTCGTTCAGGGATCCCAACCATTATCCCGTCGTTTCACCGTCGAGCTATTAAAGATCGACGGGATCCAAGGCTTGTTAAGTTTTATTGTTCACTGTTTAGTTTATCAAACATAATCTTAGTTTGGCCGTCCGGAAGAAAGATTCCTCCGACCACTATACATGTGAAAGGTTACAAGCCGGGGCCAGCTTGTGTTAAGATTTTCGAGACACTTATGGTGTCTGCGTCTGAGAGACTCCTGGCTTATTGCCCTGGTTATACCCTACCCGATTGCCTTTTTAATGAGGCTTTCGGTATCGACCTACCTGGTCTTCCGGTCCCAACACCTACAAGAACCCGTTAAGGGAGCCCTATTAGGTAAGGGGGCGTGGATCGTTCAATTCATTCAAGGAAACTGTCTGTCCTTCATAGTTTACCTATTGATGCGACAGCGCTTTTAACCTTAGTTAAGCCTTAGTCCTTGGCTGAGATTGGCCACGTTTGGTTTGACGACCAACTTGTTTGGCCGTCGATTAGCCGAGTCATGGATTTATATTCTATGTGCTTTTGGCTTCCAGTTACCAGAAAAGGGACCTTCGCCCAATTATATGTCTTCCGGTTTACAAAGGGTCAACCTCTAGGGTTTTACAGTTCATGGCCTGTGTTCACACTCACGCATCATATGCTGATGTGGTATGCAGCATGGAGGGTACGTCCTGGGGTGAAGTTCTTTGATTATGCTCTACTGGGCGATGACATTGTCATCGCGGATCCAGTAGTCGCGAAGTCATATCTTGAGGTTATGGAGGAGTGTAAGGTGACCATATCAAAAGAAAAGTCCCTCATCTCTAACGTGAGTGCTCTAGAATTTGCTAAGAGATTTATGGTCTATAAGGTTACACTTGACTTCAGTCCTGTGTCCCTTCGGGTTCTCCGTACTCTCTCTTCTGGAGTTTCAGCTTTCCTGTTTTCGGAGTTGCGAGTCAATTTGCTGTGTTCGTACAGGTTACGCGGTGGATCTTATAAGGTCTACTCACGTCAAGGTCTTCCGACATCTAAACGTTGGAAGCGCCATTCTCTCTTAATGTTTTCGCCGACTGGCATACTTCCTTTACCATTGAAGTTTTGGTTAGCATTTCCAGATTTGGGAGTGTTGACTGCAGAGCAGTATGGAATGGTAAGGGCCTTTATCATGGAACGTGTACGTCCATCAGACTTCAATGAAGTTGAAATTGATCGGATTCTTTCTACGGGATGTTCCTTTCCTCGATCGGTCTTTTGCGCTTCTGTTTTCTCTTCTTTCTCCTTTTTGACATGCCACTTACAGGGAAATGCTATTTGCTAGTTTTCCCAGAGGAAGGGGAACGATCGGCCCATCGATACCGTATGGAAACAGGAACAAGAGAAGAACGAAGCCCTACATCGCTGTCTGCCGGGGTATTGAGAATGTGGTATTGCTTCACGCGGTCTCAGTCTCAGTAGGTTGCTTGCTTCCTTGCTCCGATATGAGTTGAGAAGTCCCCGGGGAAGTCCCCTATAAGGCTAGTCCCGTTCCACTCTTCTCTCAATGTCAGTGCTTGGGGATCGGGTACAGCGAGATCACTTTTTTTTTTCAGCTTGTTAGTCTGCTATGCATGAAAGCAAGAAGCAAGGAGGAGTTTTTCTTTACTTTATTCCTCGGCGGTATGTGATAAATTTGTATACAAGGTCTCACATGTAGAGATGCCCTACCCATAGAGGAAGGAGTTGGTAGCAGACAAGTCATTCAGCAATGAAACTTCCATGGCGTAGATTGACCTTTCACGAATCTGTCTTGAAGAGTGAGATCCGAATAGATAAGGTGCCTATCTCTACACGGTACTTCCACAATGAGATCAGAAAAGCAAAGAAGGAGCTTTCGCTTCGCACCTTGGTATGGTCCACTCGATGAGTATCCCTGGAATTTACCTTCCAAATTCTAAAGAGAAGGTCTTACTCCCTACCGTTGAATGCGTGTGGTCAATTGTGTAATCGAGGAAGCCAACATTGACTTACTTTCATGGTTAAGGTTCGAAAGAAGAAGAACCAACAAGATAGGGCGGTCTCCGCTCCTCTCTAACTAAGAGAAGAAGCGGAAGATGTAGCTTTTCATCCTTATGAAAGTTATCCCAATAGTCAAGACTATTCTCAAATGCGCAGTTGCCAGATTACACTAAGCCATTTTCAGTGTGCTAGTTCCACCTTCTTTATACAGAGGATATGCCATATGGTGCCCCGAGGATTAGAGCCAAGAAATATAATATACATCGATCTAGCCTAATAAAGAAGGCTCCATTCATACCGGCTTAATTCATTATTGCCTCCTACCGTATGGCATCTCCTCTACTTCAATTCAAACTAGCGCTTCGCCCCTTTCCTCTTTCTTTGCTGCAATAGATGAGATTGGCCTAGTTCCAATCCTTTTAGAAAACTTCGTGTTTGCATAACTGCCATTTCCTTTCCTTGCGTGGATATCTTCTACTAGTGAAAGCGGCATCCCAATCCAAACTGTCGAATGATTATCCGGATCTATCTACACTGTCTCAGCTCGTGCAAAGCGGTAACTATCTGAAGGAAGGGTACGGAGTTGATCCTCGCACCGAACTCTAAGCGCTAGTTGAACCTTCTTCGGTCTCTTTCAGCGGCGGGGAGCTTTCTCTCTTAAAGATGGTATTCGTTGCGCTTTCCTCTGACAGTTATGCCCCAAACGAGGGCGTCCTAGCTAGTTCAAGTTCTCCCAATTGAAACTCGTACCCAAGACTAGAAGGGAAGGCAGGAGCGGTATAAAAGGAGAAAGCCAAAAGTCTATCTTTCTCTTTCTCGATAACGGCGGGGAACGAAGGAACTTACTGATTAAATGATTTCGGAGTTCAATCACCCGGCTCAATAGGAAGAATAGGAGTAGGAGCTAGTTTTGCTATTTCTCACGTAGCGCTAAGAAGGAAGGGAGGGAAGGAGAAGCTGTGAATCGATAAATGATCTTAGGAGTCAGTTTTCCTTCTGTTTTCACGAATCCCAATGGAAAGAAGCCCTCGCTAAGGCGGGATGGATTGCAGCTGGGTTGATCAGCCGGGATTGGGGGCAGGGGAATAGCATAACATAGTTCAATCCTGTTTAGGAAGATCGCAGCCATAAAGGGGAAGATCTTATCTTGACGGAATTAGATTAGATTAAATAAGAAGAATAGCTAGAAGGGAGGAATGAGGGCAAAGTCCTATCTACGAATGCTATGGGTCACTCGCGGTAGTCTTTGCTTTTCCTGTTACCGAATCGACCGCGAACTCAGGGTTAGCTTAGTCAATTCACTCTTTTGTTTCATCAGCTGTTCATGCTACCGATTCCTATCCCTAACTTGAAATCTCCTACGAGAAGTCTTCAATAGAGAAAAGAGAAGAAGCGAGTGAAGAAAGCAGAATCGATTCAGACTTTCCTCTCGAAGCACTTTAGGCTCCAGTCCTACAGCTGGTGAAATGGATCAAAAGCCTGTCTTTGTCTTTCTCGGGTTAAGCTAGTAGTCCATTGGGTGGCGG
>CM066997.1:17970146-17990146 GCA_033977485.1 Hydrangea macrophylla
TCCTCCACCACTGGTCAGTAATGAAAGAGCGGCAAGAGTAAGAGCTGCTACGGATTCAGTTCCCTTTCTAGCAGCGGTTGGTGATATAAGAGCAACTGCTTTTATTTCAACAAGAGCTCCAACGGGCAAAAGACTAGGAGCGGATACTCTCACGGTAAGAGCTCCTTCTGGAACAACTTCCTATTCTAATTCAATCTCGGACATTAAGTCAGTGAAGTTACTTTCTTTCTGGCTAGGCTCAGCCTTTCCTTCGCCTTCCCCTGCTTTCCGTTCAGTTCTTCCTTTCCTTAACCTTAGGGCAAGAACTTACTCCCGGCATTCGTAGGTCAAGAAGTTCCGTCGCCTTCCTTACTATGATTAGTATTCATCCCATCTCGAGTTCTGTTCTTTACTATATTCTCATGTCCGCACAAGGAAGCATAAAATTGTCTGCTGCTTCGATATCGATAGAAAGTCCTCTCTCTCTTCTCTCTGAAACTCCCTCTCTTTAAGCATCAAAAGACGATTACCAGTGGTCTAAGCTCCACCATACCAGAAAAGGTTTCAGTGCAGTTCCTATTGAGTCAGATCAGGGATTTTTGAACAAATTAATATCCTCTGTCCTTCAATCCCATTCGTACCTTCTTATTATAGGATTCATCTGATTAACTTGAAAACAACTTATTCTTCTTAACTGTGCACAACCCCTTCTGATTCCACTTGCAAACGAGACCTCCGAACCAGGGGATTTTCCCACTGCTCTTCCTCGACGTCCCACAGCGCATTCTGTAACAACCGATTCTGATTAATTTCCTGAACCACCACCACCGCTTACGGCTATTTGAACAATGGATATAACACCAACTGCGGTTACGTGGAAAAGACCATCAACAGCGGCACCGGCTACTCGAACAGTACGAGCAGATAGGCCAACAGCTGATTCAATTGCAAAAGGGATTTGAATAGAACAGCCTACACTGATGCAGACTGGGCTGGATCACTTGACGACAGGAAGTCTACTACAGGGTACTGTGTCTTTATGGGAAAAAATTGTAACTAGTGGAAAAGCAAGAAGCGTTGTATCCAGATCAAGTGCAAAAGTATAATACTGAGCATAAAGAGAAGAGGGCAACTGCTGCATGTGAACTAACTTGGATGAAACTCCTTATGAGTGAGATAGGAGCTACTCAAGGTGACCCATTGACTGTGCTTTGTTAGTTTCAAAGTGCCTTTCATATTGCTGCAAATCAAGTTTTCCATGAGTGAACCAAACATATTGAAGTTTTGGTTGGGACAAGGTTCTTTCTGGGAAAATAATCACACCCCACATTGAAAGCAAGGAGCGGAGCTTTGCCGAACTATATACAAAAGGAGTTGGAAGAGTTCGCTTTGAGTATCTTGCTTGTTGACAAGCTGGGAGCCCTGGATCTTCATTCTCCAGCTTGAGGGGGAGTGTTGAAATAGGAAATAGAATCTATTTAGTATGTTATTATTGTATTTTTGGTAGGAAGAAAAAATGGGAATCTTGTTTCTTTTACTTTTCCTAATTGGTGTATGAGCTGGATTTCCTTTTTTATTTAGGAATTCAGCTCTATATATTTGTTCTCAATGTTTCTCATGAATATATGAAAGAAAACCCTGATTTTTCTCACTGCTTTCAAAGCTACACTTGCTTCCTTCAAAAGCTAATAAGAGATTCTATTATTCTACACTGTAATATGACTTGTTCTCCTAGTTAGTTCTCTACCGGTTATTAGATGTTTGCTAAGCTCTTTATGAACGAAGTGAGACTCTGACGGTCGGGTAGAAGCATTAACTTTCTGTCTATTGGCCCGTTGAGGAGGTTAACGACTACAATGAGTGAGTAGCCCCCGCTAGGAGGAGAAATCAGAGCTGCTTGGTCCTCGTGGTTGAATTCTTTAATTCGTGCTTTCATGCCTGATTGGAGCTCATTGGCTCAGCAGGAGGAGGAGGATCGAGAAGCTTGACTTACACAGAATTGTTGAAGAGCGAGGGGAGGGTCTTATCATCTATCTCTCTGCATTTAGTCGTGATCCTTAGGCTTAGACTTTACTCATTAAGTTTTTGTGCCGGGGAAGGATAGCAGGCAGAAAGACTGAGCTTAGGTGCGTCAAGCTCGTAGCATCTGAGAATATTGCTTACTTTCCTGAAAGCTTAGTAAGGAGATTCACACTTTGCCATTTATTGCAGTTGATTTCTCTTTTGATCTTAGTTACCGCCCCGTGGGTCCTTCAAAGCAGGCTATCTCCGACAAATCCGATGATCCCAGATCACACAAGCAAGGTGCGAAGCCTTGTTCTGTAACATTGGGGCGTAGCGGATTGACTATAGGGAGAACTTTCAGGGCTAAGACGAAACCAAAAGGTTACTACAAGTGCTGTGATGAGATCTTTATTTCATTTCGGCTTAGTCGATCAAAGAGTCAGAGTCTCCTCTGTCTTAACAAAGAAAGATTTGCCAATCCTCTTAGGTTAGGAATCGATCTAGACTAGCTGCCATAAAGAGCTCAAGAGACAGTCCTGGAATGCGAACCCATGCTGCAACTTTGGTGATAACATCCTCTGCCGGCTTGAAGTTAGGCCGCCACTTCCTCACCGTGAGGTAGTGATCTGCAATTGGCCAAGGGCCACCTGTAAGAGCATAATCATAGTCTTCCTTCAGGTGGAACCTTGCCACATAATAATCATTGCCGATGTCTATCAGAGAAAATTGACCTTTGGGCGCCCATAACTGCTTCAATCTCATAGAGAGATAATTCAATCGAGCGACCCAGCAACTTAATAATCAGAGCCTGCTTCCATGGCTTTCGTAATCTAGCCTTCTCTTCCCTGGTGAGCACAATCGTGGGACAAAGATCGTCCTCCTCCTCTGGTATAGGAAGTTCATCATCATCAGATGCCTCTGAATCATCATCAGGGATATCCAGTGGAGCCACGGGAACCCCATTTCCCCGCCTGTTCAAGGCACCTTTGTATGAAACTTCTGCGTTGCTATTGGCCCGTCCCTTTTCAACCCATGATAACTATCACGAAATATTGAATCCTCATTCTAATCTAGGTAGTCATCCACTTCGAATCGAATAGTAAGTCAATCCGTACCCCAGACTATGGTACGTGCCGTACCTACTAATCTGTCTACATGGTTCATTGGCCGGCTTCCCCACTACTAATGACGAACCCCCGGTATTCCCATCAAGACTCCCAGCCTTTGACCATTCGGTTTGAGCCGAACATTCTTTTGAAAATGCTAACGAAGAAAAATGAGGCCTCCTCAGGGAACCAGCAGAAAGGCTCTCAAAAGCAGGCGCGTACCAAGCCAAGGGCTAGGGCTTTATCCGAACAAGGACTCCCGCGGGGTAGAAGGGAGGGCTTCCACAGAGTCTGACGGAGGAAAAAGAGAAGTAGTAAGCTCGGCAGAGCGAAGGAAAAGCCTTCAGAGAGCGGGGGTAGGCCGGAAGAAAGAAGTCGGGAAGCGACATTACGTTGAAGGATCTCGAAGGTGGTTGAAGACACATTCCTTATTCTCTCTTTCTTTGAATTACTCGATCTTATTGACTATTCAAATCACTCTTTTCTTTATCCGTTCGAGAAAGCTCATTCGGGATGCTTTGATCCTTCTTTCATTCTTTAGAGGGGAGTCAGTCGTCATGGAAAAAGCATAACATATTTCCATTCGTGGACCCGGAAAGGGGGTCAACGTGCATGTCATATACGATGGAATGAGATAGATCCCATTCTAACCCCCACCTGGCTGCTCAATACCAACCATTAGAGGTGAGGAAGATTGATCAAACTTCCCAAGGGGATAGGAACGTACTGAATCAACGGGCAGGCAGACAGGACTTTAGCGAACGAGCAATCTCCAATTCCCGCTAATCACTCTACTCCTCCTGCGAACCATTGATGAGCCAGCCGAGCTTGTTTGTTTAGTTTGGTTTTGTCTTTCTCTGAGTAATGCCCTAAGGTTTGATATCCGGGGTCAAAAAATGAGCTAAGCGCCGAGCGAAGAACCGTACCAAGGTGAGTACAGGGATGTGGTGAAGCATACCGAGAGAAAAAGCACTGAAATGAACCATATCGAGCACAGGTCTCACTCTACAAGTTCAGTTCGATGAGCTCCTATCGGACCTGTGAAAGTCTCGTTTTTGACTAAATTAAGAAAAACGGGCTTTGCTGTGCTTGCACATGTACTCAGGCACCGGGTAGGTATGCAATCACATCTCGGTCTCTCCTCTTTCTTGTTAGTCCTTGGCTCGGGCTGGCCCTTTCGGATTAGCTTGTCTTCCTAGCTGCCTTTCTTTCCCCTGCCTTATGACTATCGTACATAGAAGAATGATTGGCAAAGCACTCGACCAAAGCCCTTAGCTTCTCACTTCATTCATTCGAAAGGTCGATCATAGCTGGAATTTAGGAGAAAATCCTGAAGAAGGCGAGAGCTAGCTTAGGGGCCCGCCCCCTCCTAAAGCCATGAGAGTTGGTCAGAAAAACGTTCTCATAGACTATATTGAGGAGTAAGGAAAGGGCTTCCATGACAATGAGGTCCTTCTTGCATGGGCTTGGGCTTGCTTTGATGATGGGTAGGCTTGTTGTGTTTTGGCCCTTCTGTGGGCTTCCATCGAGGAAAGCAGGCTTGACAGGCCCAAGTCTTCATTTGTAGGACTTTCTTTGATGGTTCATGTAAGCTTGGGTCTTTCATTCGGGCCCTCTTGGGACACCCTGTGGGCCAATGCGTATAAGCTTGGGCTTTCTTAACGTGGCTCATTTGACGACTCAGTACATGGATGTCACGAGTCTATTGGCATGGAATCTTTTCTACGTAAGCTGGTTGTGCAAAGTTTGTTTGTTCATACAGGCAGTGTGATTTTGGGATCTTTTGTTTGCTCCGCAAGGTAGCCAGAGCCAGCCAGTTTTTCACTAAATAGGCATGATAGTATTCAACTGCAGAAAAGTAGTGCGGAGAACTAGTAAGAATTGTGCCTGCCATCCAATTCGTGACGCATGGCGAGATTCTTCTACATTCTATATCTATAATATGTTCATTCATACCAATATACCTGCTAAAACAAACCAACACATTATCAACCCTTTCCCGGTCATCAATCCTGCAACACAAAATTCCTCTCCGCCCTCTGCTCGGAAACGCAATTCCCATGCTCACAGCCAGTTAGAGCAAAAAAATCCACTCCCGTCTTTCTCCACCTCACTCTCGTAAATGTCCTTCCAAAATCCTAGCGTGACGTGGATGATCCGCCGAATCCATTGCTGACTTCACCACGATCGATTAGGTGAAACGGTTCTGCAAAGTTTGTTTGTTCATACAGGCTGCGTGGTTATAGTACTCAGATTGTGCCAGCCATGCAATTCGTACTGCATGGCGATATTACTCTACCACTCTATAAATGGAGGCTCGATAAGTGTCTTCATCAAATTCAAATCAAAGAAATTGAGTACTAGCACGTATGGCTATGGATGCTGCAAACAGGCTTTCTGCAATTGCTGCCGAAATGGGGCAACTGCAAAATCAAATTCAAGAGCACCGTAGAGTGCTAAACTTCCTTTTGAGAAGTGTTAGAACAATGGATCCTGCAAGGAAAGAAGCGCGCATTCGCGCTACCAGAGAGCGCATAGAGGGTTTGGAGGAGAGGCAGCAAGCGCTGCGGGCGGAGCAGGAAGCCCTAATTGTGCGTGCTGTCACCCGCGGTCACCGGGAATAGAAGAGTCCACTCTTTTTAGTTTTAGAAGGTTTAAATAAGTGTCTGTAGACGCAAAGTAGTGTGTTTTAATTTATGGTGTTCTTTGTCTTTTTTTAGTAGAGATCTACTCCGATGCTTACTGGAGATAGACTCCTATTTATGCTAACTATCTTTGTTTGGTTTTCTTTTTTATGTTTGCATGTATGGGAACCCTAGTTGAAAATGTTTACTACTTATGCTTTTAGAATAATAAAGACTTTTTCGTATAAATGTGCTGAAAATGAAGTTCTTTCCTTTTTTTCTTTCTATAGTGGAGATAGTCGCACGTAATGACAGACATATTATTTACATATTATTAAACTACCTTTGCTTCCTTCTTATCCTTGCTAACTAGAAATGAACCTTCACGAGTTGAGTAAAAGCACCTAGCCTATCGTACTCCCCCTATGCAAAATAGCAGTTCGTCCTGCCGTCTTCTAGCTTCGACCAACCAAGAGGATTCCTTATATGAAGGAAGAAAGTCTCAGGAGTGATCCTGCACACTTCATTCTCCTATACTTTAGTAAGTAATGAAATAGTAGAAAAAAAGACTTACCAGAGATATACTAGTAGCTCGCAGGCGAACGAGTAACGTTTGTTATGAAATGAAGGCGGGACCGCAGGAGCTCGCCCCGAAAGACCTACACCAGATTACTCATAATGCTTACCAATGGAAAGGGAAATCCGTCCAAAACGAAAAAGACTTGAAGCGGATCCAATACCAAGACGCCTTTAGAGGCACTGGTCAGTGAGTTTAGTAAAGAATTCGAATGATAAGAAGGTTGTAAGGCAGTTTCCGCTCGGTATAAGCCTTATCGTTCCACTCGTCCTTCTTTCAAGGGAGGAAGCTCATCTATGCGCAGATGAGCGATCTGCAGAGAAAGTGAAATGCTCAAACTGATCTTTTTCCAACTGCGAAAAGCCCCTCCCTTGAGGCTAAGCCCAGCCCTATCCCACGGTTCATTTAAATCATTTCAAATTCAATGAAACATATCAAGGCCTTATTTGACTTTGACTAATGAGGATATCTAAAGTCTAGTGAAAATGCGTAAGAGAGCCCTTCAGGAACTATCAAAGAGAAGGAAAAGATTGATGAAGATAGGTCTGTTGATCTCTCCTAGGTAGAAGAATACACAAGGCTGGGCTGGGCCTAGATCAGAAGGAAAGAGCTGCTAAAGCTGTCTGTCACAAGAGGCTTCCCTTACTCAACTAGAATAGATAGAGTCAGGAAGTGAATGCCGAGTCCTAAAGGGAAGCAGTTATATTATCTCCTACATTCGACTAGCTACCCTAGCTACCATGGCTAGATCTAATTAGTTCTGTCCTTGCTCTCTTCTTTCCTATTAGCTAGTTCCTAAGGATGCAACCGATAGATAGGAGCTCTTTTACACCCAATGCGCTACCATCCGCGGTTTTATCCGCGCTTTCCTTCGTATCTGAGTAGCTAGATGTGACAAGGCTTGGTTCTTGAATGGAATACTGAAGCATGTAGCTACTGCTACTGGTAGGTTTATAACAAGATAGAGCCAATGATAAGCCCTTCTATCTAGCACTCTCAAGCTCATGTAAGAGAAGAGAAAGACAGAAAGTAATAGATTAGACTGTCTCACCAGCAGCTACCGATGCTGTCTCACTCATCGTTGAGTCATCAATCACTTTACGAGTGCTCGGCTTTGGCCTCTGTATGAGTATATGTATATGTCTCTCTATCGTCTGGTATCTTTCTTTATCGTTTGCTTGTTGTTATCTTTCTATGCCTATCATCTGCATCTATAAGGCATTAGAAGTATCCATCTCAATCCTTTAGATGTGACTTATGAGTGGGAGTAGTTCTCCTTGCTATTGTTAAGCATTGTAGGTAAAGAAAGAACAGAATGGATTAGATCTGGTCGCTAGGGGCATGGTTCTTCCTGTAAGCCAAGATGAATGCTATCGCAGTGAAGCGCACCCGATATCATCCGCTGTTTTTCTCAGCTCTTTCCTTCGTATCTGACTAGCTAGGCTGTTCCTAGTAGCTAGGTATGAAGTGAGTTCTATATTCTTAGACTCATGAGACGCATCTGAGGCTGGATAGGCTAGGTAGTCAAGATTGGGTTAAGCTTCCTCCCCTAGGGGGCTGGATGGGAAGAATCCTCGTCCAAGGCGAAAGTCAAGATTACGTGCAACCAGGTGTAACGTGTCAAAGGTCACCGAGTCGTCGGAAAGGGGAATAGGTTGTTTTGCGCATCCAAGAAAGAGCTTGCCCAACCAACGCTTCCTTGTGAGTCTTCAATGAGATGAGTCTTTAATGAGAAAATATGCCCCTTCTTACTAGTTACTAGACGAGTTCAATCGCTGACCTGGCTATCTCGAAGCTGATCTTTGCTAGCCTTTCCTTCTTGCTCTTGCTTTCCTGTCCCCGGTTCACCTCTTTCAATGCCTTCCGTTCTTCCCTCTGGAATATGAGCTCTTCGCCCCCTATTGAGTAAGGGGCTGTACTCTGACTATTCTCCTATTCGAGAAGATGGGATCAAGTAAGGGTATGAAGGAGTGAGAAAGCAAGTGAAAGACGGTCAACAAGCGAAAGGTTAAGGTTGGTTGGCTCAAGCTAAAGATAGCGCTCCGGTTATGGTTATCAGTCTTTGTCTTTCCTGGTTAACTATGAGATGATAATCAACCAGCTTTTTCTCGGGTTTCTTCTTCTTCTTAATTAATGGGAGGCCTCTGACTATGTTAGGGGGTAAGGAGGGTATAGTCAGGATTGGTTTAGGGAAGCAGCCTGCCTGAGTCTGGCCGGACTGAAGGGGATATGGGAAAGTAAGCAAGGGATGATGCTAAACTCAAAGAAAAAAGAATGCCATTTAGACCGAATTGCACCTTTCTCTTGAAATAGTTGCACCAGAACATCAACCATTGGACCAATGAATGGTGAGGGACCAACCCTAAAGTTATTGAAAGAGAAAGAATACGAATAGAAAAGTAGTGTCTTCTACGAGACTGGAAAGCGAAAGGTTATTGGAGAGAGGAGTCAACGCTCTGCTCTACTACCTATTAAGGCCAGGCGGGCCCTTCCTTTCTTATTACCTATATAGCTCTTGCGAGGACAGTTATGATATGGCGCAGATGATGTGAAAACTACTGAATTGAGTTGTTCAGGAGGTAAAACGTACTTCATTGCAAAATCAAGCAGTGACTTGAAACTAATTCAATCCTAACTTTACCTCAAGAAGAGGTGCATAATGCAAATATGCATCTCCATCAGCACCCGAATCCCCGATGCGGCGCAATACATACGCCCAGTAGCGGCGGGAATTCTCGTATTTTCAGTTATCCTCACAGTTGCCACATCCCACTGCCAAAGAGAAGACAGCAAGAATATAGCTACTAGAGGAAGGCAACTCAAAAGCCATGTTCATTAGTTCAAAATCGTAGTTCTTGCTACCACTCGGGTGATTTGACCTGAAAGCCTGTCAAATGGATCTCTTCTTAGAGGGATGTGGGCATCTAATCCCTTGACAGCATGAACTTCATGTTTCAGAGAATCGGGGAAGGTGCTTGGCAGATGATGAGAGAGAGCGAAGCGCTTGCCTGTCTATGGTTCTATAGAAGAGAGGAGAGATGGTGGAATAGAAAGTCGTGGATCAGTTGATCAGCTTTCTTTCTTTCTCTTCCGATCTCGAATTCAAGCTTTCAAGAAGGAGAAATAGAAAGAGGATTCGTAGATCACTCCCTGAGTCTTTGATTTCAATCCCCAACTCCAACTGAGAAGAAGAAGGCGCTCAGTTAACGGGATTGGCTCGAAAGCGAAGATGATCGTCAAATGCCAATGCCATCTTTCAGCTTCTCAATCGATGCCGGACCTTCTGGAAGCTTCAATCGATTTCGTATTAAAGGAACGTCGCCTTAAAAGAGATTCTTGAGAAAGAAGCAAGGGGCAGAGGTCAGGGATGAAGATCATTGGCTGTGGTGACTAGGCCTAGTGGCAGCTAATCCAACTCTAATTGGTACAAACCTTTTCAATCGCTATGGCAAGGAAGCTTGAAAGCGAATATTCTTATAATGATCAAGCTGATCGGGGAAGAGAGACCAATCGAGAGGCTGAGCCTCGGGTGAAGGCTAGACTTTCATCAAATGACGGTGCTAGAGGACCATTTAACGCCTGTTCTTAGGGATCGTAAGGTGGTGATTCAAGCTTCGAACAAAGATCTCGCATTACAAAACAGAGCCAACTATATAATATGGATCAAAGAGCCCATCATTGGGGCATCGGAACAACGTCCGCTAGTTGAGTGGAACATCATCAGGTAGAGGTCTCGGAACTTCGTCCGGTAGTGGGATGCTAGTGTTATCGGGAGATCGTCCGGTCTTTGATTGCCTGAAGGGGAATTTCTCTTAGAAAGCATGGACTTCTTCCGTTTCAGACACGAAGATGGATGGGGAGAGTCACCCGCTGATCCTTGATCTGAGCCTGGAGAGCGAGTTCGACAGGCTGGGTTTGACGCCTTTCTTGATGATTGAAGTCTTCGAACCTTCCCTGAGCTTGAAGCCATCAATCCCTTCTTTCTTCAACCCGAGCGTTTCGCTCTCCCACTTCTTGAGCAGACTACCCATTTCTGCCAAACGGCTGGCCTGACCTCTGAGACCTAAGACTGCTTCCCCCTTTTCCTTTTCTACTATGCTTTGAGCCGCTTCCAGTAATGGGAGGACTTGCCTTTGCCCTTACTCTATTAATAAGGAAATTCCCTGGTGTTCACTCAAGCTCCTAACTCATTTACGCTTTTGGTATTGACTAAAAAAGAATGTCATCCGGCTCCTCATCTATTGAACTCTCGGCTGATTCAGCAAGAGCTCAAAAAACCTAGTTTTCACCATAAAAAGCAAAATTGGCTTTTTCTTTTTCTAAAATCCAATTGGTAAGACTATACTCTCAATCCCTTCTTTTACGGAAAGATGGGCCTTTTCTCGAAAACTCCTTCTTCCGACTTGGTATATAGGCAGGTGAAGCCCTTTCATTTCATGCTTAGAGGAATGGGTTATGTAAATGTTGTTGGCTTTCGTGAGTGAAGGTGAAGAGTGGCCAAGCGGTGTATTTAATAAAGACTAAGACGAGACCAAGTGCGGATACCGGGCAAATGCCCGATGAGGTTCTTTCTCTTTCTACTGGTGGCATCATGAGGATATAGAAATTCTTTGATTTGAAATTGTTGTGCGTTTGAAGGCCTCTTTGTCGCTGTCTGTGGGGCCCCTCTACCAGAAGAGAAGTTGATCAAGCGCTTTCTCTTTACAAAGATGCTCAACGAATCGTTTTTCACTATTTAAGCGGTATGCTGGCGAGCTTGAGGAATGGGAATAGTGTGGTTGTGCTTACGAGAATGTAAAGAAAGCTACAGTCATCCTTTAGTCAGGAGGCACTCAACGCTGGCTTAAGACCAGCGTAAGTTTTGCAATTGGAATACAGAGGAGATGGGGGCGTATATGAGAAAATCACCTTGATTACTGGGAGGTTGTTGAGGGAGTGATCTTCTTCGTCAAAATGAAGCTCCTCAGTATCAGCGGGACTGGAATGAGAGGCAGGCTGGTCGTAGATCAGTGGCTAGCTTGATCCTCAACCTCCATGGGAGGCTGGCTTTCAGAGATTTCAAGAGAGAGCCTGGCTTCTTCTTCATTTGGAATCAGGCTGGGGGCAAAGGAGTTGTCTCTGGAGGGGGAGTCGAGCAGATCGTGTTCAATAACCTTCTCAAGGTCTACCTGGGGATCGCCTCGTACAACATCAACTTCAACTGGATCAACCCCGAAGATGGCTTCTTTCAGTTGGGCCATCGAGGGCATTCCCTGAAGGTTTTCATGATTATCTTGCTCCGTGAAGAGGGCGGACAGCTCATTCTCAGTTTGGTTAGGTTCAGGGAGGCCAGCAGTGACTCTTTGCAGTTGATGAGGATTGAAGGGTCTACGTCAGAGCTCACTAGCTTGGGGGATAATGGCGTCAGAAGAGGATGAGGGGACATCTTCAGCAACCTGATTCAACAACAGCGATCAAAAGTAGCCCAGTATTATTGTTACCCTGTAGGGACAAGTCAATAACCAATCATAAATTGAGGTAGTCCTCCCTGAAATAACACCCATTAGCCGGGCTCTCTCGACTAGGAGTATTGTAGAATAATATCCATCTCATAGATTAGAGAGAGGGATGATCAATCCAGGGTCAGGCTTAAGGGAGATTCAGAATCCAGGATTTCTAAGACATATACAGAAAGATGGAGCTACCAAATTCCCTAAACAAACAGAAAAAACACACACAAACATGATATTCTATAATCATAGACCAGGCATGGTACATATGCAATATGTGTTACAGAACCAAGATTCTAATGTATTACAGAACGATGAGTTAGGATTTGATACAAGAAAGATAGGAGCACACATAATTACGATAAGATACTTATCAGATGAAAGCAGAAATGATGAGACAAGAAATGATGAGAGTCATGGTAGTAATGGTAGGACAGATTTGAATGGTCAAAGTTCATATGATGATAGTAAGGAACGTAGCATAAGATATGAGATTCTTCCATATGAGACGAACGACTGTATTACGAGTGAGATTGAATATATGAAAGAGCAAGAGGTATTGAGAGAGATGAATGATATGAACCATAGTTATGATTCTAAAGAGAATAATATTATTCCATTTTGTTGGTTGGATCGGGTTGCGTACGCTATCGAGGCGGCATACCAAGGGTTACCATTTTTATTTAATGAATTGACGCCTGAAGATGTAAGATCTATTCTAATAAGATTAAAGGATGGAACATACACTTTGTCGCCGTTTCTCGTTTGCGCCATCCCCAAAAATGTAGAGTCAAGTCCTTTGTTCTACAAAAAAATGCACATCAAGGAGGAGCCTAATTTCTATTTATGTTTACATAATACACTCGAAGACAGCCTTGTGCTAATGGGGATCGGGACTATTATAAATAATTATTTGATTCATTCAAATATGTTTATGGAAAAATCCGTTGGTTTGCGAGTTATTACGAAAGATTTTTATGGTACAGTATGTGCAATAGGGAATGTATTTAGAGTTTATAAGTTTGATCTAACAAACTCAATATGGACAATAAATCGAGAGAGTCTTTTGTGTAAGCTGTCACATATAGTAAATGATGGGGGTATTATGGAATTAGTCAGCAAATTCATGTATTTACCTATCCAGGATGATTTAGGAATAGACTTCACTGCCCAGATGGAACGTGGTATACCACCATCGGGATATCTATGTGAAGTTCTACTCAATTATGCCTTAATCGAGTTCGATAAGGAGTTTATGCACGTCTTTCCTGAATTAGACTACAATAGGTATGGCCATGAGATTTTAGTCTCTTTCCCTAACACCAGTACTTTTGCAAGTAAGCAAGGAAAGACTTTGGAATACAAAGATTTATTCGAACTCAAGGTTGATCTCTTATTGAAGGAACTCAAATTGGCTAGTCAATTCATTTCTATTGGACCGGGAGACGCACCTGTGCCTTGTCATGGCGGTCTAATTGGTGTCAGCCCTGACGGCAATATTGAATTTGAAATGAAGGAATGGAAAGATATATGATGGCCTTCTTTAACCTCCACAACGATGATTTTCGGAGTTTCATGTATCTTGTCAGAACTGCATTGAATAGGGGAAATGTGTTGAATACAAAGGTAAGAGAATTGAATATGTTCCCATTTAATGGAAGAAGGAAGACTATGATGAGAAGAGCTTACATACAATGGTTAATTGCTTTCGTCAGCATGCAATGGCATGCCTACAAGTGGCACAAAACTTTGCTCGATTGGGAGCAGGGTGTTGATCTGGGAATCCAATGGTTACGCAGGTATTATATCGTACCAAAGAGGTGGCGACCTGGGGATATAATGAGTGCATTAAGCATACTCGGGGCACCCAGGAGTCGGCTATCGAGGTACTCGAATAGGGGGCCAAACAGGGGTTTCGCCGACATACTTTACTATAGGGTTATGGATCTCATGAGATCTAACTCTAACAGCTCACTAGAACTAATGCTCAGCATCTCCTTAGTCTTAGGTGGGATCGCCTTCTGGGAACTTGCACCACAGCTTTTGTTAGAGGTGGACCCAACCCTGATCCTCCGGCCAGAAAAGCTCAAGTTGCTTAAGGATGTCATAATGCATGAGGGATGTGAGCAACTCAATATAGATGAGGGGTACATTTGTACGTGTACCCAGGATCCTATTAATAACAAAATAGCTGAGGAGTTTCAACATAAAAGTGGTCAAACCACAGAAATAATAAGAACACAAGGGAGAGCCGCTGCTTTCGCTATGATTTTCACTTCCATCATGATAGGGATCATGCTGAATGCCGTGGCAACTTCTAATATAATGGATTAGGTCTAAAGTGATGTTAATTAGGGTATGCTCAAGTTTAGTCTCGCTACTTCAGAGTCCAAAAAGGACCAACCACGATGAAGGAGGAACTCAACCCAACCGATAGAAAAGAGCTAAGGTTCCCATTCGAGCACCCATTATTCTAACCCTCGGAAGAGACAGATGACGAGACTATTGATTCAGCAACTACTACTGGCCAACCAACTCCAGCTTGCATTCTGGCGCTTCACTTAGCTCAAGCTCCTACCAGCAAGCTACGGCTGCAATTAGACTTCATTGAATGCTTATTTGAAATTGGATAGTCTTTTCGGTTGTCGTATGGTATTGCCTACTGGGCCGCAGACGTAGGAAGGCGGCCAGCCTGCTAACCGAACTGCGTAACCAAAGCAACTCTATTGAGGGAACAATAGGCTTGATGCGAGCCGTGCCAGTTCGAGTCTGGCGAGTTGCTTGTAGCTCCTGGCTTGCCTATGAGGAACGCTTCTCGCTACAGACTATTCTGGCTACTCAAGAAATAGCGTTTCGAATAGATGGGCTCGTGTATCTGTTATAGTCAGAGTTCTCACTCCTTCACCTCATCGGTCAAGTGGCTTCGCTCATCAACTCAATCAGTGAAGCGGCTTCCCTTCTTTCCCGAGGAGAGAAAAAATCGAATGTTATACCTCCCACCATTCCCTGAAGGAAGGACGGGATTAATTGAACTCAGTCTGACTTGCTGCCTTCGTGCTTGATGGCTTCTGATGAACCAATCATAGAGATCCTTAGCTTCCCTAACAGCTGCTGTTCAATCCGTCCCTGTGATGTTCCAAGGCGAAGAACTTATATAGTAGATAGTCATATTGGCCTCTCGCACAGCCAGACTTTGAGTTTGCTTTATTTATTCATGGAATAGAGGTTATATCTCCCTGACTAAATTCCTTTAAAGAAGGACAGCTCTTTCCCTGCCTGCTTCTTGGCCACAACCACAGCTACGGCTAGTAGTATTCATAGGGTCCTTTGATCGCATTCTTTGCCGCTGAAGAGTCTGATCCATCTCCTATCCTTCTTGGGAAAGCAGTGGAACTAATGGCTGGCCTAGCTGGCACTTTATGCTAATCAAACTAGAAGTGAAAGTCAAGTTCTTTGAGTTGAATAGACGATGACTGGACACAACGGAACTCTTCCTCTCTAATAGGGGACGGGGTCACTTACTCAAAAAAATGTCTTTAAGGGAGGGCGATACTCTGATAGCTGAAGGGCGGTCCTTTTCATCTCTAACTCGAATGTTCGAGCTAATGTAACGGCTGTTTCCGGTAGTTGGAGTTGCTAGTAGGAAGGCAATGGAACTTTATTCTCTTTTGAGGTAGGAGAGCGGGCAAGCTTTCTAAAGTACGGTATTAGGCCTGTTTTTTTTTTCGAATATATTTTCTTTTACTCTAGCTAGGGGAATGTAGGCGGGTCGTAGATCTACTGCTTTCTATTTTAGTATTCCTGCAAGTTATTTTAGTTGTATAAGGACTAACTGTTGGGTCATTCGCTTGAGTCTACTAATAAGTTAGAAGTCCCATCCCAGACTTAAAGGAAGGGTATAGTAATCCCATGCCAGCAAGGAGTTTTGATTAAGCAAACCCTAAACCCGGCGGTATGGAAAGAAGCAGCCTAAGAAGAAGGTAAGCAAGCCAATGAGATTGTCAGTCCCAGGTAAAGATTGGGATAGTCAGCAAACAAGCTAGCAAGTAGTTAGAACCAGCTAAACCAGTAAGGGGATAGGACGCTAAGCGCTAGATTCTCAGTTTCAGTTCAATTCCCAGGGGAGGAAGAGGAGAGTAACCTGCCTTGTTGTAGGAGAGATGAAAGCCATAACTCTGCCCTAAGCATTGAGCTTTCTGCCCTAGGTTGTGAACTCGACATGGCTTGCGGGAATATGGGGTTTTAAAGTGAAGCAGGTGACATATATAAGATCGAGCGCGTGGATCTGTTCAAAAAAACCACTAGGAGAGTCGCTTAGATAGTATGCCTCGACCGGAAGACAGTCTGTCTTTCCGACAGTTTACTTAGGGGAGTCACGTTTTTGATGAATGAAAAGTGGATCTCTAATCGCTGCTTTTGCTGTCCCCTATAATCTCTTCTGCCGACGCTTCTACCTACGAAAAAAGCTCTGATCCCAGTTTGGGACTTCCTCTTTTCTTCATGTCACGAGACGCATTCGAGACTTTTCACTTTCATATGTATGAGAGAGAGAAAGAAGAATTGTGATCTTCACTACTGGGGAAGAAGAGTCCCCTACCCCACGGAGGATCCTAGATCTCAATAAGCGGATCATGAGTCAGTACGTCAACAATCATAAAAACCTCCATATAGCACATTTCCCAATCTAAGGATTGTTTGTCAGGTCTTTCCAATGCCGGGGAAAGGATCAGCAGCAAACCACCTTTTTTTACAAATGATTGTGATTGTGGAGTTGAGGCAGGGGACGGTGCTAGACGACTCGGCGATTCTACCCTACTCCCAGCCAGGATTGGACGCCTATTGACGAAGCTCAGGATTGGATTGTCGCCTTACTGCTTGACTTAAGCCAACCAGTTTTATCCATTGGGGAGCAGCTTCTCAGTCTACCTGAGGGCTAGCACTCTTCCTGCCTTTCAAGTCTTTCTCTTTCAAGTAAGCTAGTTACTGCTCTTCAAGCAAGTCAGCGGTTTTCAGCTTAAGCAGGGAGCTCCGCCCTATAGTACTATAGTGCTCTTCTTTCTTTGTGAGAATGTTTTCCCCCCTAATGTCTCTACTAAAGAGAACTGGAAATAAGTCTTTAAAAGAACTTAAGCTCTTCCTTTTCTGGGGTTGGGGTTATCCCCCTACTCAATGGTTCTCCCCCTTTCCGTACTGTCTTTCTTTGATCTATCTCCCCTACTCTACTCGCACTGCTTCTTTCCTCTCCAATATCTTATTTTCTTAGTCTCGTTCTCGTCTCTATCTCTTAGGTCAAGCATCTTCGGGAATACCCGTCCCCGTCTTAGTCGAATACCTTTTCATTCCTTCCGCAAGTTCGTATCTTAGAAGAATCATCCCTTGTCTTTCCCCCAACCTTTCGGGCGAGCTTCTGCTTTCTATTCTTACTCTCTCTCAGCAGCAAGACCATAGAATAGGAGAACCACTAGATCCGCTGCAATCCCAGTTGCCAGTTGACTCAACAAAGAATCTACTTTGTTTGCTTTGGTGCTTTCTTTTATGCCCTTCCTCGGGATATTACCACCAAACCGGATATCGTGATCTTGGATCTAGGTACTTGACTTCCCCCTCTTCCTATGTATGGGGCGAGTAGCCTAGCCCATCTCCTCAGACCAGACTGAGCTGAATTGCCAATCCTTTGAGCCGCTTCGCTCCTTGGGATGCCTTACCTTAGGGAATCTCGAAGATCGAAGATTAGTATGAAACTAGAGCCATCTCCTTTTTGCAGGGGAATCTCCTTCGGTTGATTATCTGGTTTCGGAAGATGCATTTCAAAACCTTTTTCTCTCGTACCCATTTGCCTAAACTCCGGTGATCTAGCTTTGGCTTATGCCATTACCGCTAAACCCGATTCTTCTCTTTATCCGGATCCTTATTCTTTCTTTTTGTGACTTCTTTATTTGAATGACTCCTTTCCTTTCCCTACCGGTGATGATGTTGATGATAGATATTTTCTTTCACAGTTCCACTCCGGGACTGCTTTCCTTGCCTTTCCTGCATTACCGGATTGATTGCTTTTCTGCAGTAACCTATATTCCTGCAGCTGCAAAAGAATCAGGAGCAGCCTCCTTTTGAAGTCGATCTGGTCTAGTTCAATTCTTTCGATCCTATTCTCCCCTTTCTGTCGAAGTAAAGCTAGAAACCTCTCCTACAGCCCATGGGAAATATCAAGATTAGGCTAGGCTACTACTAAGACTGGTTTAGTTGAGTGAAACGACTGCTTGGTCGAGCCAAAACTATCCTCTCGCTTTCCCAGCGACTCTTTGCCCCTCCCTTTTGTCTTAGTCGATTCCCTCCTCATCTCGAAGTCTCTGGCATTCTCGTCGGTGAAAGCGTTTTTGACTACAAATGCTAGGGGTCCTTCTTCTGTTAGTACGTTTATGCTTCTGTCGATTCTGGGTTGAATGAAGAATTTTTTTTAGTAGACTTTTAGCCGATGAGGAGAGCTCAGTGGGAGCTAGAGCACCACTCTCAGCTTCTGTCTGATCGAAATCATCGAAAAGCCATAGGTCGGAGTGATCATGTGCGCCAGTGAAGTAAGTCTGTCCGGAACTGGCAAATCCTAATTGCCTTGGAAAGAAAGTGAAAGAGAAGATTTGTGTGTTGGTGGGACCGTACAAGAAGAGTTGCTTGGTTTGGATGGGTCTCTGATAGCAAAGTTGGCAACTGATCCAATCCAGGAGAGGAGTCCGTCTTTTTCCTTCAATTCCCCCGCGTGGTATTCCTTTTTATTTCCATGGGTGATAAGCCACTATTCGTTCGATAGCGGAAGTCTTCATTTGCTTTACCACTTGTAAATCCTCATAGACTGTTCTAAGGTTATGGTACGCGGTCAGTCTCATCGGTGCTAAATCCTCATCCTCGTATACTTGAAACCAATCCTTTCTCTGTTTGAGTTTGTCTAGTACCACGCTAGCTCTGGCTGTAGTCCCTTTCTTGTTGTGGCGGTATTAAACGCACTGCAATCAAACTAAAGCAGAATCTGAGTCCAGCATCTCAAGTTCTTAGGCATAGCATAGACTTTCTTGGAACATGGATCAAAAGCTAGCCCGAAAGCTGCTTAGCTTACCCAGACTTCCCTTAGCGATTTGACTGAAAGCCTTACGATGGGGCTGACTCTCGAAGGTAAGGCGATAGAGGTCGCAAGCGACCAAGCCATAAGTCAAAGGGAACCCTACTCTTTAACCAGACCGCCGCGAGCCGCAAAACTCGATGCGATCGGGAGTGGTTGAGACGCGAGAGAACTCTAAATCCAAGTCCATGTATTCGACAAAGTGTGCGTGAACCTCTTCACATTATAGATGTGAATGATGGAAAAGACACCTGGTAGATGATGGGAGTTGGATAGGTTTCGCACTGACACAGGAGATAAATCCTTAGTCAAGTGTTTACACCTGAATCTCTTAGCAAACTCAGCCCCGCCAGTCTCGGAAACCAGGGACTTAGGTAAAGATATAGATACACCTAGTTCCTCGACCGTTTGACGGTAAAGAGTAGCAACCTGGCGATACAAATATCATCGCCGAGGTCGGCATACCTGTCAAAAAGCTGACCTGGGTATATCTGCTCCACCCTATTCAATTCAAATAGGATGTGTAAGTGCGGGCCAAGAGGAATGATATCCGAGAGGTTGTCCAGCTACAAAAGAAAGCGAGGATCCGGGCCGCTTTAACCAGGGTACCTAAAAGATGTTAGTCCCCAACGCAGAATGAACCGCGCTAGACGCGAACGACCTATCGAACAAGCATACCATAGTTTCAAAGAGCAAGACTAAAGACCACCCGTCGGTAGCCGACTGGAAGTCGAAACTATAGCACACCTGATTTCCAACTAGCAAGTCAAGAGGCCGAGTCTGGTGGAATGTACCCTCTTCTTGTGGTACGCAACACCGACATGAGAAAGTCATGAACGGGGCGAAACAGCTGACATAGTTGCCGATAGAAAATTCTTTCCCTCCTCTGACCAAGTCGGCCTGCGATCGGAATCGACTGAACCTGATGACAATGGGGGAAGTACAGCAGCAACCGAATCAGGCAACGGCAAGACTAGAAAAGAGCGCCGGTATAGAGAGATGGGAAATCCGCCCGCAGATGAGGGAAGCATAGCCCAGAAGCTAGCCTGTCAGCGGAGCAGGCTGAGAAGAGAACGGGTGACTAATCCGTGTGGTTGGATTTTCATCCTTCCC
>CM066997.1:18000146-18060146 GCA_033977485.1 Hydrangea macrophylla
ATGAGCAAGGGTAAAGGATTCATCACTTGCTGGACTTTCAGGGAGTCATTTTAGGGGTTGTTCAGGGGTTGGGAGATTGTCGTAGAAATCATCCCACCGGAGTATGTGAACTCGAGGTGTGGGCTCAATCTCGTAAGTCTCCCGGATTCCAGTCATGCCTCTACCATCAGTTTCTCCCTTTTCTCCGGCTAGCGTGATAAGGAGGGACGGATCCCAACTCGACAATGTCGGCTCGATCATCTTTATATTGGCAGGAGGAGGTACAGCATGAGTGGGTAGGGGATTGGTAGTGACATTGGGACGGTTTGCCCTTGGTGGCTCAATTTTCCCTGAATCAATAAGGTCTTGGATGTCATGTTTCAGCCTTTTTCACCGGTCAGTATTTTGGCCATTTGTCTAATGGTACTTGCAGTAGGCATTGGCTTTGTACCTAGGAGGAAGAGGGGAGATGGGGGAAGAGGCGTGAGTACACCATGCTTTTGAAGCTTTTCCAAGGTGCGGCTGAGAGTTATGCCTAACGGAGTGAAAGTTCTGGGTGTCTTTGGCTTTCCGTCAGACAAGACATTGACTTCACTGTTCTTGCTTGTTCCCTCCAGGGCTATCTTCTTTCCTTTTGGATCTGCCTTTTTGACCTGTGATCCATGAGTCCCATTGTAGATGGCATCTTCAATACGGGTGGCTGCTTCAATCAAAGAGTCATAAGTGGTCATCCCTTGGAAATAGAGAGAGTTCTTTTTTTTCCTACTCATGTTATTGATCATTATCCGAACTTGTTTCTTTTCTGGGGGGAGATCGATCACTTGGGCAGCTTTGGCCTTCCAACGGGCCAGGAAATCAGTGAATGTTTCATTTGGTCGCTGGCGAGTCATCTCCAGCCCTCTCCTGGTTACTTCAACAATTTTTCCATTTCAGTTCTGGGTTTAGAGGAAGGAAGGGCTGTGGCCTGTTAAAAAGGCTGTCCTGGGTCGGGAGAGTCTTCAGCATATTGGTCACAATCATCAAAGACTTGAACCGGAGATGCTTGAGGTAGAAGGAGCTGACTTATTGATGGCCCGGTTCAAGCTTTCCTTTTGGGCCAACAGAGCCTTGAGAATGTCGTGAGTGGTTGATTCAGGCGGAACCGGTTCAAACCAAATATCCAACAGCCGCTTTCCTTAATGGCTACCCGCTTTCGAGTGAACTGAACTCTTGGACTGGCTGAAAGGGAAAAGGGAAACTGTACAAGGCATTTTTCACTCGTTTACGGGACCAGTGTCAAAGGAAAGGATTGTTGCACTCTCTTGCTTGAATGAATCGACATTTGTGGATGGTTGTTCATTCGGGATTCTTCTATCTATATTTAGAACTACTGGATCCACTACTCCGGCTTTTAGCCTTTGGAACCAGTGGAACCCTAAAGTAACTCGCCCGCTCAAACTCTTCTGTCCATCCCATCTAAAACCCTTGAATCAGTGAATTCGGGGACAGAGACCTAGCCGCTGCTTTATTTAAACAGCTAAGATAAGGTCTAAGACCGTCTCTTCTTTTCCACATCCTCATTCCTCCTTCTTTCCGGATACTTAAGCTTCTAATGCTACGGAACCAGCTTTCCCAATCAATCAATTAATGTGTAGGAACCTGCCCTCATCGAACTGAATGTCTAACCTTCCCGCATTTGAAGACAGACTAATGTTTAACACCTCCTGCTTTGATAGAGATCTTTTCTTCTCTGACCGCCGGGGATTACCCATATATCGATGAATAACCGTGAAGTTCGACAATCTTTTGAGGGACGGGAGTCGACTGACTGACAAGGAACTGACAGAAGGGGGAAAAGAGGAGTGAACCCATTCGACGGAGTTGGAAAGGACTTCGCTAATCATAATAAGGTTGGTCTCACCTTCGTCCGGGGACTCGAACGATGAGATCGCTGATGCCGACTACCCTCTCTGTCTTTGTCAGTGAAGTAAATCACCCCGATGCTAAGCGATCCGCAGTGTTCAATGTGAGCCCAACCACCCCACTTTAATAGTAGGAGAAAGGAAAACGCTCGATCCATGGAGTCCGTCATCGGATCTCCCCATTGACAGATAGAGTTGAAGAATCAATTAGCCCGGGATTTAAGATTTAGATCTTCAACTACTTCCGAGAGGGTCTCATGCTAGGATACGAGTAGAATACATAGGGGTATAGTTCGGGTAAACCAAATCAGATTTTGACGTATACCTTTTATTGGAAACCTACAAAGTCGCAATCCTGACTGCGGGAGCAGACCTTTTTGAGATTCATTCTTGCATTCCAGTCTAACTCTCCTTTCTGTCTGTCACTGGATCTCCACTACTTGACTTGCGACTTGAGCTAGCAGACTGAGCTTTAGCTTGAGCGAGAACGAAGGCAGACATCTCTTTTTTGGACTGAACTCCTTGAGCTGGAGCTTTGGACTCGACGAGGTATTTTGTGCTTGCCCTATTGAGAGTATCTTCCATTCTCTCTTCACCAGACAGATAGACAAATAGGCAATCCGATAGATAGATTATGGCTTCCTCACTATCAGCAAGCTCCCACAGGCGATGAACTGCTTCCGACTTCTTCATTCGGTTTGTAGCCATACCGTATAGAGTGCAAAATTCCTTTTAATGGGAGTAGCTAGATTCAAGCAAGCATTCCAGCGAAACGATCCTTTGACAATGGGCTCTGCACAACACTGGGACTGACTGACTTTATACAGAGAGAGGAAAAGCAGCAATCCAAGCTCTTTTTGAATCGGATATTGGATAGGCGGTGTAGCCCGCTCTCTCTACGGTTTTGCTGAACTTGTCAAGCCCGGGGGCCCTTTGGGGAATTTTTGAGAATGATAGATTATGGGATAACACTTTCTAAGGCTGAAAGGGATGGCATGGGTTAAGCATCTGACTCTGGACGTTCGAGCTAAGTTATTTAATAAGGGTCTTCCCCTACTAATTAATTGGGAATCCTTTTTACAAATCTCCTCCTCAGAGCGCCCTGTAACCCTACCTTTTCTGAATGGTACACTTTAAGACGTTCAGAATGGAAGAGGAGCAGTCGTCGATTGATTGAAAGTGGATTGGATTGACGGCATTCATCAGTTGATTTTAAATTGACTTTTCTTTTCTGATCGAGCGAGGTCCCTTTTGGGCTAAAAAGTCCCTTGAGCCGTGGAATCCCTTTTTTCTTAATTTAGGGGAATAGGCGCATTGATTAGGTTACGTGGTTCGAGCAATCTGCAGGAAGTTTCTTTTTTCTTTATTTTAGTCTTTTACCATTCATATTAAAGTCAGACGGATAGGGCATATTTGACTAGGAAGCAATGCAAGACTGATTAGCTCATTATGCTCTGTCCTATCTTTATACTTTAAGAAGGAATGACCTACTTTTAGGGAAGGCAAACCTGGACTGGCTAGCTGACGCTGACCTTTTCTATCTAAATTACCTGTTTATAAAGACGGACTTGGCTCCGTGAATCTAGTCTTTGATGATGGGTAGTCGCTGTTGGTTAGGTAGATGTAAGGTAAGGAAAGCGAAGGAATGCAATCGCTCGACTGTAAGGAGAGGAAGGCGAAAGTGATTGAGGAAAGCGGCTTGCTGACAGAAATGATCTCGGGTTTCTTGCTTTCTTCTTAATGAATGTCGGGTTAAACTCTCTTGAAAGAGGATGAGCAAAGCCATCTCATAGGTCCTGTCCCGATATTGAGTCAAGCCCGGACCATACCCAACCATCGTATGAGTCTAGTCTGTCCCACTAACCTGGTATTCAATCCCCTTCTTTCCAGAGTGACCAAGAGTACATTCCTCGCTCGAGACATTCTACGCTTCGCTCCTAGCTTTTCCGAAAGACCGTATGTTGGGGCATTAGACCGATTATGGTTGGACCTTATTCACAAGAAGATTGAATTCAAGCTTGGACATACATAGTGAAAGAAGAAGAGTTTATCCGAGGGGGACAAAGGGGGGTAACGATCCGATACTCCTTCTTTTCCTTATGGTCCCAATAACCTTATGATCCCAAGAAGCTGTCTTTTCTAGTACCCCCAATTAAGAGAGTCCTTATAGGGGTAGCAGGAACTCCTTATTCTTTCTTATATGTCCTCTACTTCTTCTTTGATGTCCTCTATTTGCTCTTATCTCCTACATGACAGGAATCTAGTTCGAGTTAGGTATTTTTGAGGTAGGAATCCTGATTGTATGCCTATTGGTGATATACGTCGGCGCTGGCTACCATACCCTTTTACTAGATAGCTTAGTCCTCAAAACATTCCTTTTTTGGACTTCTATTCGATTTCGACCCCTATATGGTCTTCTTTCTTCCGACTCCACCCCGCCTCCTCTATTTAGCCCCAGGAAAGACAGATTGGGAGAAGCGGATAAACTAATAAACTAAGAGAAAGCATTCACGTCATTGAAGCTGACGCTCTTTCAAAGCAGCTAACAGCAATCGGATAAGAAAGAGAGACTAAAGTATCTTATTAAGATAAAAGAATGACTGAACTGACTCAAAGAAAGGAAAGACCGTAGCGTAGCCAAAAGCAAGGGGGATTGAAAGAGGATAGGATTCGCGGCATGGAAGATGTCTGGAGCTTTCAGTCAGAGGTTACAGGACAGCATTCTAAAGGAAAGGAATTCTTTTGATTGGATCGAAAGGAAAGTCATTCCGGGTAGAAAAGAAAGGGGGAGCTAGCACTTTCAAGCCTGCTTCTTACCTAGAGGAAGGAGAAGACTTAGCATATGAAAGTCAGTGACCGAGTGATGCTTTCGAGGAAGGAAGGGAAAGTAAACTGTTAAGTAAGGAGAAGAAGGAAACTCGAATTCTTTGTTAAGAAGGAAGGGCAAGCCATAGATCTAGCTGCATCTATATCTATCAGCAGCGGTTAATATTAATAATCGAATAAGTAATCCTCCTTCGGATCCTCGCTTTTTGAGCTATGAAAGAAAGACGAAGCGGAAAGCAAAGCCCGAGGGAGCAAGTGAAGTGACTGCAGAATTGCTTAGACTAGCTTAGACTTGCTTGATGACTGGACTAGCTTACCTCTGACTGAACTACGAAGTCGGTCACATTCCTTTAAGAAGTGTTGAATTTGAAGGAAAGCAAGCAAGGGTGGTCGTAGATCAGGATAGAAAAGGTAAGCTTCGAAATTATGGTAGTTCTTTGTATGGTAAGCTGGATGATAGGAAAGCTCTCTTACGCACCAACGACGGCCCCTTTTCTTTTCCTTTCCGTTCCCGGTTCTCCCTTTCCTATCCTTCATTTTGAGTTCCTCAGTCCTTGGATGATCTTCTTTCTTATCCGATCGTATAAATAGGTTATGGGTTCCGCCTCTCGTTAAAGAGTTCATTCATCAGTTCCAGGCTAAAAGGAAGGTAAGGGCTGGCTAGACGACCCCTCAAGTTAGGAAAGAATAGTGACTCTCAAGCTCAAGCAAGGAAATGAAGTCAGAGGGCAGGAAAGGCTCGAAAGAAGAAAAGCCAAAGCGGCTCTAAAGCTGCAAGGGATTCTAAAAAAACACTTTTGATTCTCTTTTTAGATATGTCTTTAATTGAATTGAAGTCTGACTGAGCTACGAAGTCGGAAACAAAGGATACTAGACTATCTGAGTAGCGGACTCTCTTCTGTCTTAACTTAATTCTTTGTATCCTATTAATTCTTTGGAGAGTCTTTATTTTCGAATATCAATTAGTTAATATTTTGTTCTTTTGAGCTATCCTAGCAGCTATTCTATTAGTCCTATCAGACAATCTGACAAGAGAAGACATGGAAAAGAAGAAGATCATGTATTGTCTGCTAAGAAAGTATATTTGGAATAAGTAGATGATTGAGCCATCCGCGGTCCGTCCTCATCCCAAGGAATACACTTTGTTATAGTCTAGTTCCCGAGGCTTTCTTCTTCTTCTTCTTGAACTCCTTTCTCCTTTGCCTCACCTTCTTCTTCTCTGATGTCTTATGCAATCCTCACCTCTTGTTCCTAAGTTAGCAAAGGTTATCATCCAATTGGATCGTTCCAATTCTATCCTCTGTCAAAGTAAGCTTCTCCCAATTCTGTTTGGGTCTGACATGATGGGCATGGTAGATGGCACAAGACTTGCCCCTAGTGAAAGCATAAGAGTCGATTCTAAAACTGTCACCAATCCTCTTTATCTTGAATGGAAGAAGAAGGCTCAAATCCTTCTCAGCTGGTTACATAGCACAATGACACCCTCTCTTTTTGCTCAAGTTATTGGGCACAAGACAGCCCCTTCCACTTGGGATGCCCTTGACCGAGCCTATACCTCTCAGACTCATGCTAGCTTTTATCAAAAAAAGCATGCCCTCCCCAATATTGGTAAAGGTTCATATTCCATCACGTAATATATGGATCGCATTCGTAGACTGACTGATGAACTCTCTCTCATTCAAGAGCCAATGAGTGATCTAGAAATTCTCGGTTGTCTTCTTGATGGACTTGATCTTGATTATGATGTGGTTGTCAATAGAGTACACACCATGCCCACCACACCCTTATTTGAAGAACTATATAGTATGCTCCTCAATCGTGAAAAAGGATTAGAAGTATATCACCGTCCCTCTCAAGATCATTCCGCCACTGCTCTTCTTCCTTCTAACAAGCGTGACACTAGTCGTGGTTCCAAGAATCGTGGCATGCATCGGGGTCGTGAACAATGGCTATAATGCTGGCCGTGGCAATGGCTAGAACAAGAATCGTGGAAATGGTCGTGGAGCTAGTCGCATGAATCTTAACAGTCCTAATCTCTCTTATGGGACAACTCATGATAGATCAACTCGCCTGTGTCCAATTTGCAAGAAAGCTGGACATGGTGCTCTTACCTGCCGTCATCGCTCCAATTTCTCTTATCTTATCAACCGGATGATTTGCCGACAGCCTTTTCTGCTATGAATCTCTCTCCCTCATATGAGACTACATGCTTTCCTGACACGGGTGCAAGCAATCACATGACAGCCGATGATTCAGCCTTCACCAATGTCCAAGAGTCTCATGGTTCTGATCAAGTGAGAGTGGGAAATGGCGGAACTCTTCCTATCTGGGGTACTGGTAAGATGAAGCTCTCAACTTCCTTTTCCACTTTTTCGTTGAAAGACATTTGACATGTGCCAAAGATTACAGCTAACTGACTTTCTCTCTCTCGATTTCTTACCGATAATGACTGCATTTTTCAATTGGATCGTACTGCTTTTTCTATTAAGGATCGACGCAGGGGGAAAGTCCTCCACCGCGGCCCGAGTAAGGACTCTCTCTATCCCATTCAAGCAGAACCTGCTCAACCTCCTTTCCCTTCATCAACCTTCACCGGGCTGGTCCGAAAGAATTATACTCTTCCTATTTGGCACACACAATCGACTTGGTCATCCAAGTTCTCAGATCCTTCCTGATTTAGTTAACAATTAGTGTATCAATCTTCTTGGTCGTTCATCTTTTACAAATTGTCTTACTTAATTGTTTAGTGCATCAAAGTTCTCGCTTCAAGTTTCATTTGTCTTCCTCTCGTTCTACTGCACCTTTCCAATGGATTCATTCTTCTTTATGGGGACCGGCTCCGGAATTCTCATGTAGTGGTTTTCGTTATTCTCTCATTTTCATTGATTCGTCAATCAGAAAGCTTTCATTCTTTTTGCAAATTGAAATTAGCTGTGCTGTGGAAAATAGATTTGGCACAAAAAGAAATTTCAATCGGATGGTGGAGGGGAATATGACAATCAAGACTTTTCTGCCTTTCTCTCCAACAATGGCATACATCACCCATTTTCTTGTTCACACACCCCTGAACAAAATGGGGTGGCGGAAAGGACGTCACATTGTTGAAACTGGACTTTCTTGACTTCATCAAGCCTTCCTACCTCGACGTTTTTGGATGGAGGCTTTCTCCACGGCAGTCTCTCTTATTAATCGGCTTCCCTCTCCATCATTGGATTCTAAGTCACCTTATTCATTCTTATTTCATTGTGCTCCTGACTATGCTACTTTACGCACTTTTGGTTCTCAGTCTTTTCCCTTTTTAGGTGCAACTACTAGACAAGCTCTCTCCAAAATAAAGACCATGCATCTTCCTGGGTTATAGAACAAATCAATAAAGGCTATCCTTGTCTTGATGTCACCACTGGGAGGATTGACTGACCTCGGCATGTCCGCTTCAATGAGGATCTTTTTCTATTTGCAAGCATCTTCTCCAAAGGTCCTCTTACGCAATCTGGATCTCTTTCTTCTTGCCTTCACCCCACTGAACCTCCTAGTCCCTCGGGTGGCCTCTGACTTCCCAATCTTCCCTTGCCCACTAGCCCGGCCTCTCCACAAGCTCCCTCCGTCCCAGAACCCAATCCCTTGTCTACTATGGACATCTCTTCTCATACCACCCAACTTCTTAGCCCAGAACCAGCCCTTCCTACCCCGGCTCTCATGGACCGTCCTCTTCCAGTCCCTTCACTACCTACTGCACCTCCATCAACTCAATCACTACCCAATGCATATACAGTGAATCCCATGCTTACTCGCTCTCGTGATGGTACTCGTAAGCTCAAAGTCCCATTGACTGGTCTCTCTAGCCGCCATCCTCTTCCCACTTGCCTTCAAAGCCTTCTCCATGATCTCAATGATGAAGCCACTTGCTATACTGAAGCATCTAAAAGACCTCATTGGCGAGCTGCAATGCTTGATGAGTTCAATGCCCTTCTCAAAGAACGTACTTGGTCTCTTGTTCCGGCCTCTCAAGCCAAGAAGATAGTAGGCTGTCAGAATAGAATAGGCTGTCAGTCGGTCTTCAAAGTCAAAAGGAAAGCTGATGGTACAATTGAACGGCACAAAGCACGCCTTCTTGCCAAAGGCTATACAATCAAGAAGATGGCATTGACTTTGATGAAACTTTGAGTCCGGTTGTCAAGCCAACCACCATCCGCTTCATTCTTTCTATGGCCTTGAATCGGGACTGGAGCATAGGCCAACTTGATATCAAAAATGCTTTCTTGCATGGTATCCTCAATGAAGTTGTCTACATGAAAGAACCACCGGCAGAGGCAGACATCTCGCAAGACCATCTATGGGCAGAGTTAGAACAGCCCCTGATGCTCGACCACGAGCGACGGATGGAACTTGAAAAGCGTCTATCTTGTCACCTTTTTTTTGGAGGAAATACTGAGATTGACTCTTGTGATCTTCTAAATAAACAAATAGAGATTGCAAAAGAAAATGGAAATTGCTCTACGTCACGATGGCCACAGTCGCCAAAGTCTTTTTTCGAATCGAAACGAGATTCGTGGATACATGTTTTATCCACACGGAGAACCACTGAAGGAAAGTACATTGGACCCATATTTGGCACAATTCTCAACAAATATTCGCCAAAGCACTCCTTATGCCCGTATTCAGAAAGCCATTCATGACTATGATCTCTTTCTTTAATCTTTCCCTCAATGATGGCCTTTTTGATCTCATCGACTAGGCTAAACCTAAAGACAAAGGGGAGTCAAAATGGTAAACTCCCCCCGGACGTAGCCACCCGCGGTCCTTTCCACGCCGAAAAAAGATTCCGTCAATCAAAGCATAATTCAAAGCTTGTTGTTTTACTGACCTGGGAGTTTCTTTAGAAGGATCGGACAAGTACCTGACGAGAGGCTGTTGCCAATCATCCTGCCCGATCTCTTCTGGCTCCATTATGTAAGAGTCAAAAGTTTTCTGGAATGCTGTTGGAATCGTCCTTTGAACGTTTGTTCAGTTGTCCGATTAGGAAATCTCAAACGTCGAAGCCAGCTGGGCCATTGTGTTAGCCTCAACATTGGCCCTTCTAGGTACATGGTCAATCTGAATTTCATCAAACTCGGCGAATCGAGTCTAGGGCTCTTTTTGTGTATGGCTGCTGCTTTGCATCTATTACCTGATACTCAGCGATGACTTGTCTCACTACTAGCTGAGAATCACCCTTCTTAACGTGGATGGATCGCATGCCCATTGCCGCAGCTAGTTCTAATCCGATAAGCAAGGCTTCATAGTCAGCTACGTTGTTCGTGCATGGGAAATGAAGCCGGTATGAATGGTGAGAAACTAGACCATTAGGAGAGAGAAAAACAATACCTGCTCCCGCACCACCTTGCGTACTGGAGCCATCGAAATACATTTGCCATGGAGTTGTGGTCAGACGCATGACCTCTCCATCATTCTGATCGGGCAACTGCTTGCCTAAGTCTAACGGATTCTTTCTCAAAAATTCGGCCAACACCTGTCCTTTGACCGATTGTTGTGGTAAATAATTGAATGAAAACTCTGACAAGGCAAAAACCCATTTTCCAATCCGACCTTTGAGAAATGGTATCGAGAACATGTGTTTGATCAAAGAGGTTCTACCCCTCACATGACGTTTGCCTCGGTAACAGATAATGCCGAAGCTTGACCGCTGTGAAATACAGGCACAAACACATCTTCTCAATTGGAGTGTTCTTTTTATCTTGCCCCTTAATAAGAATAAGGCGACTTAGGTAATAAATCGCTTGTTCCTTTCCTTCCTCATTCTTCTATGCCAAGAATAATCCAATTGAATCTTCTGAAGCTGATATGTACAATCTTAAGGGCTCTCCATCCCTTGGTGGCATCAAAACAGGCCTGTTGGTCAGGTATTTCTGAATTTCATCGAACGCTTGCTAGTGCACTTCCTCCCACACGAACTCTTCTGAGTCCTTTAGTTTCCAGCAGGGAGACAATGGTTGAAGTTTTCCTGCGAGATTTGAGAGAAATCGGCCAAGTGCTGTTCATCTTCAGGCTGCCGCATTCAAACAATTTGATGTTGAACTACCCGTCTGGGGTCTTGTTCACCTTAGCCTTACCCTGAAAAAAGCACTCTCTCATTATTACATATATAATAGAAGTGGCTATCTTTCTTCAAGTGAGAGAGAGGATCGATCAACTAGCTCACTTAAAAAAAGAAAGCCACTATCATAGTAGCTTAGCCCTTGAAAACCATCGTTATAAGCCTATCTAGAAGCCTTATAGGACATCCTATAGAATAGATAAGATAACGTGTCTATTACCTTTTCTATAGACAATCTTAATCCCTTCCCCCTCCCCGGAACAGCTTCTAAATCCCCTTTGGGGCGAGGGCCCCCTTCGTTTGAATTCTTCCACGACGTTCCTATCAACCTTGTCATCCCCCTTGCAGTAGGCTTTAACACTTTATAACACACAAAAGCAAGAAAAGTAGGTCGGTTCGTTCGGACTTTTTTTGTCCAATTCCGAAGTCTTTTGTTCAACGAGCTTTGCGATAAGAGAGTTCCTATTGACTTGGTGATAAGGCTGAAGGCGCCTTAAGCGAGCCTTCAACTACTGGGCTCGTTCTTAGGGTTTTTTTTCTCTCTCGATCACCACGGTAGTTTACGCGGCAGCCGGGTCGGCTCTTTCAGAGCTGATGTCCTTTTCAGAAGCGAAATCCATTGATTGTCGCCCTGGGATTGAGCAAAGCACTGCTTTCGTTTACACCTATTTTGGTTATAGCCTGGTCATTGTGTGCGATCGTTTAGTCCGGGAGGAGTGAACTACCAGATAGTCCAAGGCGACCTCGTCCTCGCGAAAGACTTCATCTTTTTCTACGATAGTGGGTATATACCAAAGAGGAAGTACCCACAGTCTAGGATGCCTTTTTTCTTTCCCAAAGGCACACGAAATGTTTGATTCTGGTACGCTCTTGGATGGCTCTGAACGGTAATTGAAGCAAGCAAAGCCCTTTTTTTTCGTATGAAGGGACGGAGGCTAAATTGGTGCCACCTGAAAGGCCAACAAACTCAAAGGCTTCGAAGGTTAAGTCAAGGTTTGCCCTGCCTCTCATGGGCACCCCGCGACCGCACGGCAAATCATTTTCAGTGGGGTGGGTCTAGTTTAAAGTATAGATCCTGGTTCGGGTTGATTCGTTGTATCACTTTATTCATATTCCGATGACAGGCGGTTAACCATAGTGAACCAGATCGATTAGGTACGGTCCGACCTAAGTAAGCGGGGGCAGCCTTTCTCAGCAAAGTGGTCTCATAGCACTTCCCTCGGATTTAGCCAAGGAAGGTACAACGTTGACACACAGTTCATTGATAAATAAACCATGTCACGAGTTTGGCTAAGCAACTAGTTAGTTCAATCAGGACTGCCCTGCTGCAACCTAGGGATCACCTGGTGAATGGTCTCAGGCAAGCATTAAGAAGTGCTCGTGTATTCCACTCTACCTCGGGAAGATGAGCTTGCCGAGTTTCAACAGCTGAACTTAGCCCGAGGAAATGTAAGCGAACAAGGGGGGCAGTTGGCTCGTAAGCTCCAATTCTAAAATCATCGATAAGGTGAAAAAAAAAGAACGGCTTTTAAGGCGGGTTGAACACGCTCTTCGGGTCCCAGGTCATGATACCGAAAAAATGTTTGATTTTTTGCCTGAAATTTACATACATCTATCTAAGTAGTGTTCGGGATTCAGATCAGAAGGTTTTTAATCCTCTATCTAATAAGGGAGTACTAGGGTTATCAACCCCTTGGTGATCCTTTTGGTCTTGTTTCCGCTTCTCTAGTAAGGTAATGGAATCGAATTAGGTTAGCTCTTGCTAGCCGGGCCGGCCTCCTAAGCCTAATTCCTGAAAGAATGGAATGGTATTCGCTAGCCTTTCAACCATCGACATATCTGTTCCCCGATCCAAGAGCCCGATCCTTCCACACCCGAGCAAACCAAGTCACGTTGCAGGGCCTGCTCTCGCATTTCTTTCATTAGAAAACTCCAGTTCGTGATCCGTGGAAGGCTTTGATCTTCTCTTCCCGATTCCTATAACATACGCATCTATCCTCATCTAGAGCAATGCTGTGTCCACCTTCTTGAACTAAAGGACATACGCAAGTTTAAAGTCTAATTCCATATACACCCCACAGACAATTATGAACCCCAAAGAGCAGGAGCAGGTTCGGGCCCATCTAGCTCAGCTTGTTATGGCGAGACAAGCAAAAGCCATCTTTAGGGCTGGCATTGAATGGTACACCCCCTTAGCTTATTCTTATTATATTCTAAACTAGGGTTCCAAACCTTTATTGAAGAAAGAGCTCTTGCCTCCAACTCAGAACGTTCCTTCCGCAACGCAAGGCCAAGATGTTTCGTAGCAGCCAAGGATGAGTTCGATCCATTAGGTTCTTCGATTTGTTCAGAAAAGAAACGAGAGACAAGAAAACATCTTTGATTACGATTAAAAGGAACAATCTCAAATAGACCAAGATCCAATTTCGGGTCATTTCTTGGTGAACATGATCTGCCATAATCTCTTCGATCCCTTCATTTATGTGCCAGAATAGAGAGAGATTTGGTAGGAAAGTGGAAGAGACTTTTTTGTAGATGATAATCAAAGGGAGTGGGAAAGCTGCAGTAATTCTTTGGAAAAGCCCGGTTCTCTTTGTCTTCGAGCTTTCATTCCTCAATACACTGATTCCTTCCTTCATATACCTCCCCACCAATAGATAGAGACAAATGGGAATAACCGAACCACGTCTACAAAATGCCAGTACCATGCAGCTGCTTCAAAGCCAACGTGATGCTCCTTGGTCAGATGACCAAGATATTGGCGAATACCACATATGATCGAGAAAAGAGTACCTATAATCACATGAAAACCATGAAAGCCAGTTGCTAAGAAAAAGGTAGAACCATAAATACTATCCGAAATAGTGGAGGGTGCTTGATAATATTCCATTCCTTGAAAGCCAGTGAATACTAGAGCCAGTGAAACGGTAGCTACTAAAGCATAAACTGCTCGTTTTTCCTTCCCCGCGAGTATAGCATGATGAGCCCAAGTTACGGCAGCTCCGGATGAAAGGAGAATAAGGGTATTAAGAAAAGGGATTTCCCGAGGATCTAAAACCCAAATCCCTTTTGGGGGCCAAATACCTCCGATCTCTACCGTAGGTGCCAAAGAAGAATGAGAAGAAGCCCGAAAAAGAGCAAAAAGGAACATAACCTCCGATACGATAAACAGAATAAAACCATATCGAGGTCCTAATTGTACGACTTTGGTATGATGTCCTTCCAACGTGGATTCACGTAGAACATCGCGCCACCATACGAACATGGTATATAGGATAAAGATGAGGCCCAAACTGAGAAGTGTTGCACCCCCTTGAAATGGGTGCATGTACATCACACCTCCTACGGTGGTTGCCAAAGCTCCGAGTGAACCCGAAATAGGCCATGGACTTGGATCTACCAAATGATAAGAATGCCTCTGAGATTCAATCATAAACCACTTTGCCTCGGTTGTATGTAAACCCCCCCTTCACCCCCACCCCCTAAAGTGGTAAAGAAGGGCTCTTTGGGGTCTCATTTTCTTTCTATCTGACAGGACAAACAAAGAGGAAGGGATGGTTCTTTCATTGCATTGATAGAAGTCTAACTAGAAAAAGATCTCTCTATTACTTTGAGAAGAAAATCGTTGGTTTGACCGACGAACTACGTGGGAAAATGGACCTTCTTTCTTTTCTTTTCAGCAAGCATTTTTTGAAAGTAACAATTTCATTCAGTTCGGTTTCGGAAAACTTGCTGGTCGCGGATTAGTTCGTTCTGCGCCGCCGGCGGCCTAAAATCAAAGGCGCAGGTTGATCTCTCTGGTTGAGGCTGCATTCATTTATTCAACTTGACACGTGGGAAGGGCTTACTCTCCTAGTGGCTCGGCTTGGTCTCGCTCCCTGCCCGCACTATTCCTCCCCACTAAAAAGAGCGATTGAGAATCTCGAGAACCTTTCTGAACGTCCGGGGCGATTTGAAAAGGAGTATATCTTTCTTGTAGTGCCTTCCATTCCACTATTCTGATCGAGAAAGAATCTCTTCCGAACGACCAAGTCATAATGAGATTAAAAAACGATGCTTCCTTGGCCGTGTGGAACATGGATTAGCATTATGTCATTCCTACAAGTGATCCCCCATCCAGGATTGGAAGAAGTGCTATATGAGGACTTCGAGATCAAATATAAGATGTTTCTTTCCATTCCTCGTGAGCCACTTATTTCTCCGAAACAAGAGATCAAAGTGATTTTCCTCCTTTTTCCCAATAAGTCGACGGCGTTACACCATTGGGATACTTCGAATAAACTGGAGTACATATAGGATACACCGGTGCTAAAACCTTTTCTCAAGATATCTTCCAAACTGTTGGGGTCGTTGCTCCGGATGTTGTTCCCCCGGTGTGAAACCAGTTGGTTCCGTAGTTTTAGAATTCTGCTGATCCCAAGTACTCCATCTCCATCATTGCATATGGGAATATAGAAAGTAAAGAGGAAAAGGCATGACCAGAAGAATTGTGTGAAATAAGTGAATTTATCCAGTTGAGGCATTCTTGATTGAGAAAAAATGATTCCCTCCAGACAGCTTCACTCCGTCAAGCCTGTACGAGTAGTGAAGAACTATAGAGAACTTTTGTTGGTTGTTGACCAACAGAAAGCATGGGAGAAAAGAACTTCTTCTGTTCATCAATCACACCCGGCGAAAGGCGATAAAGACCCGGCAAGACGAATCTCTTTTTCTTTCTATACGCAATTTCGGAAAAGTCTAGTTGATAGGATTCACTCACAGGTTTGAAACTTCTGAGCCCGGAAGGGCGCAGGAAGAATTCAAGTGAAATTGTTTTTGAGTTCAAAGAAGACGCCTCCAACTACTTAGGGGAACCTACTCTTCTTCGGTTTCAGAATCGGTTGATGAACAAGAAGAATCTATTGCCTCCACTTCAATACATTACAAAGAAGCTAGTCGCTAGTTCAAATAGGCATTCCCCAGCCGGCAATCATATGTTGAGTAGGAGCCCGTTCATCAACCTGTGAACGGAAAGACCCAAAAAGTTCAGAAACTGTACAAGAGCGAGCCAAAAACCTGACCTCTCTACCTATTCCCTTAAACAGACAGGCACAACAGTTGGTATTGGCTTATTCCCGCACCTGTACGATTGATTGCTTCAAGGCTTCGCACCTTTCTAATGCTACGAAGTTCTATTATTACTATCCTATGCGGGGGAGGTTGGATAACCGATGCCCCGGTGACTGGTGTAGCGCCCAGTTGAGGCTTGTTCGTTTGGACTGCCAAACTAGATGGTAGCGTGATCGAAGCCCAGATTGCGTGATTGTTCGAACGGGGTACCGTGACGTGGATAGGTCCGTTCAACCATCCATGTTTTCCGACCGATGTCCGCTTTGGTGAGAGGTATGGCTTGCCAAGGTTGGGGGGCATTCAACTCAAGGAATTACGTATGTGAACACGAGTCTTGATTCAGCCTTATACGGAGAGGGCTATTATCCCAGGTTAGTCTGCTAAGTCTGCTCCGGAGGAACTATTCGATACAACAGACGCATTCCCATCTGAACCAAGAGATTCCTTTTCTCCCGAAGTGTCCCGAAACCACATTTCTCGAAGCCGCATCCCCAGCCGAAGACGCAGAAAGAGATACCGATTCTCCATCGGCGGAATCCAACCGAATCAAATAATAAGGAATATTGAACAGAAGCACCCCAATCCCCATACGAATCGGCGGACGCCTAACCAACGGATCCCGTTTCTCTCGAACCAACATATCCTGCTCTTTCTCACGAATCTTAAGCCAATAGAATAGGGCTTTTTCTTGTTGTTGGCTTGGCTCGGTTAACATGTTGAACTAGGTCCGTCCGTCCCTAAAGAAGAAGTCTAATGGGAAGAGGGCTAAGCTCAGCTCGCGTACTTCGGTGACCTCGGGCAAGGTCTGGTCGAGGGGATCAAACACATGCATGGTCAACAAGCGTGGTCATAAGCAAAGCTTAGTCCATGTTTTCGTAGCCGTCGGTATATGGAATAAGCTAGTCAGTCAGGTGGAGGACAGGTGGCTCGGTGCTCATGGTGATCGCTCGGCTCACTCATAGGTTATTCGGAGTCCGGATTTCTCGGATTTCGAGCTAGCTCCCAATCATGCCTTCCCAGATAAAGATTCATTCAGTCTTTTTCTAGTCTGGAAGAAAAAGTTCCGCCCAATCTTTTGATAGTATGTAAGCACCCGACCTCTCCAGTGATTCCGATCAGACGAAGCTTTGATCAGCAGAACTGGCATCTGTCCGCCGGATCGGTAGCAGTGTGAGGGGAATACTCCAACCTCAGAAGATGATCGCCCGGAGAGTTTCTTTCGTCGAATTCACCTCTCCCACGCCCAATCTTTACATCAGTGGACGGTGTAGACATGATTTGACGAAAGGATCGAGATTCGGAAGAAAGGGAATAAACAGAGTCGACTGATGCCTCTATACTATTGAGAGAAAGAGAAGATTGGACTCTTTTCAAGACCTGCGGGCCCTACTTACTTCAGGCTTCTCTCCTCCAGGATGCAAGGGATTGCTGCTTCCACAGCTGTCTCGACTCGGTCAAATGCATCCGCCTCTGTCTCTATCTCCACTGCTGGATTGAAAGAAGAGATTGCAGAGTGAAGTAAAAGGTAGCCGGCTGCTACTAAGAAGAACCTAACAGAAGATCCATCTGGATCTACTACTTTATATACTTTCCGATCAACTGCTATTGGTGCTTGCTCTGGTACTAATCATCTATCATGATTAAGATCGGCTAGTGGAAGAATGGGCGAAAGCCCGATCAAAAAGAGGTCGTATTGATGACCCATTTTCTATATTTCAACTCTAGTACGAGAATGTTTAGTCATTCAGAGAGTGACTGGCCTTTTTTTAGCTATGATCCAAGGCCTCGGAAAAATCGCCCGAGGAAAAACCCTTTGTCTCCTTCGTTAGAGGGAAGGAAGGAGAATGCTAAGACAGATTTTCGAGAAGAAGAGCTCTAGCTGCTCGTCAGTCTTTCTTTTGTTCCTAAATGTGGGTGCTAAACCAGATTCCCCATGCTATATGCGGCGGCAATGCAATCTAAACTTCAAGCGAGCAGAGGAAACTAGATGTTGAGGTGTGAAAGCCTTCTATTGAGAGCGGAACCTAATTCAGATAATTGTGGCTTCTTGTTCACTCTCTCACTATCTGAACTTGAAGGTTCAGTTTGTGTTCCGCGAACTCAATAACCACTAAATGAAACTATAGCGGATGTAGTTGAATTGGGACCAAGACAAAGAAAGTGCTTTTATCGAGGAGTCATGGATTTGCTTGGAATTCCGGATCGAAGAAGAGGGAGATCAAAATATGGTACAGCCAAATCGAGATGAATGGAAGATGCCTATTGCGGGTCTGGTCCCTGCTTCCTCACATTGAACGATTACATGGTGTTAAGCAATTGAGATCGACCTTTCTCATGCAATTGAATGCTCCAAGCGATCAGTCCATGACTTCCTTTGTTGGCTCCTACTCTACCAGACGGTGACCGGCTCAATAGAGCACCTTTGGGCGCTGGCTTTTCGAAACCAAGTTAGGGAATCAGTGACCAACAGCTTGAGAAAGCATTCAAAAAAGTTGCATCTCTTACGAGAAACACTGAATTTGATTAGCCCCTGCAGGAATTGAACCTACAAACAAGGCTTTTTCCTTGTGTTACCTAACTAAAGAGCTCCCAAGGCCACCTGATTCGGAGTAGAACACTCCTATTTACACTTCGATTTCACCCACTGATCCAGCTAAGGCCCGCAACCAAAGAGGAGAAAAGGCCTTGCACCGGTAATGCTACCACACAGGTTTTGAGGCGAGTTTCTAAATCTTTGATGAGTGTAGCAGCTTCACAAGTCCCTTCGGCTTGGAGCTGGAGTCATTGATCTGTTTGGCGAGTTTGCCTATAGATGTATACAATAAAAGGCCTGCAAGTTCTGACTTCGTGTTCTTGACCTACTTGTCTATTAGTCTTGGCGGGAAGACTCCAATCAGTGGGAGCGCTCATCTCGCATTCTCCGATGAAGGATAACGATTCGCTCGTCAAGCTGAGTGGCTGGGTTACGAGTTTGGGTTTTGAGGCGAGTTTTCAAGGCCAATACTAGCCAATTCTGAGTTCCTTTTGACTCAAGAAGGTTTCGCAGGGACATTCAATAAAGTACACGTCCGCTTGGTAAGGTACAGAGTGAATTTCGTATTGATGACCCACCTATTCCCGGCCTAGTTGAGAAAAGTGGAATCCATCTTTAGCCTGCCCGAAGCGCCTTTGCTGCTGCCGCTGACGCTGTCGCTACGACTGAGCCAGTTCGTTTGCTTGGAGGGAAGTTCTGATCCTTTGTTTGTTCGAAGAGACAATGAGGATGAATCCGAAAGGTTGCTTTCTTACACATATGTACCCGAGAGCGGGCCCAAACGAGAAAAGAATATTCCAAGAAAAAGTTGTACAAGAAAAAAAGTAATCGAATGTGCTGATTCCGGATTTTTCGGATCTATTTCAAAAAAGGAAGGGAAAAAGACAAGAGGTCTTCTCTTCGCATCAGAGAGTTGAGTTAGGCGGGCACAGTTGAGAATGGAACTAGTGGATATCAACAAAAAGGAGGCGTAGGTTTCGCATCGATGTGCTCGAGAAGTGCGGTAGGAGCAGTGCCCTTGTAGAGTCGACAGCACAGTTCCAGTGCCAGCCGAGTTGGTTAAGCTGGGTTACAGGTCTCATGCTTCGAGTTGAGGCAATCCAGAGACAAGAACGATTTGGTTCCAGAGGTCATGCTTTGTCTTTGCCAAGTTGAATAAAGCAGTTTGACTGCACGCAGGTTTGGGTTTTTAGGTGAGTTCCGTGCATCCAATCCATTTGTAGCAGCAGGGGTAAGACCCGGATTAGAGATTAGATAGAAGCACCCCCAACCCCCTTCTTTGTCCTTCCTTCGAGTAGGTCCGCTCACTGGAAAGTTAGGTCAACAGAAAAGTTCCATCCTGCAAGGAATATCGTAGAACAGCCGAAAAGCGATGACATTCCTTGTGGCAAGAGTCGACCTCTAGGGTATCGAGGAAGGTTGGAGAGTATAGATTACAGAGTTCATCAGTCCAAGTCTCAGAAGAGAGACTCCTGCGCCATCCATTCTTCCAGTATGAACCAGTTTCAGAGCATACATCGTAGAAGACGGAACTCCTGGATTACCTTCTCAACTACCCTTCTCCGGTGGAGTGACCGGTTGAGTTTCGTGATCTACTTTCTTTATTTTGATCGGCTAAATCAGCCTAAAGCAGGGTTCGCATTCCTAGGTCGCGCGTTTCCCCGGGTCGGTGCCATGAATACACGGGTAGCTTTTCCAAGTGTCACGACCAGGGCAAAAAACGTAGAAGTAGAAATTCCGAGTCTACCTCTTTTCGCGGGTTCATTCAGCAGGCCAGTTTGAGAAATGGAATTCGTTGGGCGCGCTAGCTAGGCTACAGATTTAGGTCTTTAGACGGGTGATAGTGAAAGTCCGTGCCTGTTGGTATAGCCAATTCCAAGTCCGGCTTTTGGCCGGGTCCGTCTAGCACCATGGTTTGGTTCCTTTCTTCAAAGCGAATTTGAGTCAGCATGTTTGGCAGTCTGGTTCCAGTTCCTAACCCCCAGCAGTTTCGCGGTTGGATGTGAAATGCTATGGGAGAACCTTTTGGATATAGAAAGTGCCAGATCTCTGTTATCAAGGTGAGGAGCAAAAACAACTCCCTGAAATGAAAGCAGAAAGCTCATCCTGTTGAACTCCTCACAAGATGGCAAAGGACTTCTTCCACTAGAAAAGACTTTGGATCAGTTGATGAACACGATCACCGGCGTGATCAGGAAACCTCTCCTTATCAGTTGGCATTCACTATTGATCGCCTCGCCGAAATACTCACTCGCCTTTGGTTTGGTGGAATGCCTGTCTCGCTTTTGGTGGTAGTTCTGTTCATCTTTGCGTCTGCATGCATGGGCATAAAGAGAGCCTGTAATTACGCATATAGCACCAGAAAAGTAGAAAAGAAAAAGTAGGAATAGCATCTGATCGGAAAAGAAAAAGATAAGTAGTATAAGTAGGACGTCAACTCTGCTCTCCAAAAGTATGGTTGACTTTGGAAGATTGACGATCGGATCGCCTCCCTTGGTTTGGACTATACAGTTCCTGTATTAGTTCCTCACTTATCGGGTTATTTGGGCGGACTCCTTCTCGGATGCAGTGGTCGCGACGGTGTCATGTTCTGTACTGGTACACTTACTAGTATAGTCTCAGGGCATGCTTTGGTTCAGCAGGCCGGTGTAACACAACCGACTGCTGGTAACTATGACCGTTGGTTTATAAGACTGTCGACCCTGCACCACACACCCAGATGAAGTCAAAGTAATGTAATAACCAAGATCAGCAAGTTGACTGACAGACAAGAAACTTAAAGATAACTGAAGAACATGATATACTGCATCAAGAGATAAACGACCAGATGGATCAGAAGAGCGAGTCACAGATCCAACCTGACGAACAGGAACAAAAGCACCACTAGCTGTAAAAACAGAAATAGATGAGGATGGTGTGACAGAAGAAGTCAGAACTGTGCTATTAGGAGTCATATGATGGGTCGCTCCTGAATAAAATATCCAGGATAACTAAGAAAAAGAAGGATTTTTTGAGTCCTCTGCCTTGGTCACCTGCTTTGTGAGCGAGAAGAGTCATCTTTTATTGGGGAAAGCCGGGCTCTCATTATGACTCCAGCCTCCACGCATGAAATGTTGGCATGCATGTTCCGACATCCATCGTCTATAGTGCTTGCTTTTTCCGATCATTCAATACACACGGAGAAGAGGGAAAGACCTATACTCTAATAAAAGGAGGAAAGAGTCTTTCTAAAAAATAGACTCTTTTACTCAAGGGGGCAACAAAGCCCTTCCTGCCCCTTCAAATAGCATTCCCCACTCTTTAGTTTAGAAGCTCATGTATAAATAAAATTGAAAAGAGAATTCGGAATTTTTGGTGGGGTCAAAAAAGGATGAAAGGAAAATGGACTGGAAGAAATGGGATGATCTTTGTCTGCCAAAGCTTATGGGAGGCCTTGTTAGCTTAGCTCCACCGGTTGGCGCCGATTGCTCCTGCTGCTCCAACTCCCTCCAGATGTCCTCTTGGTTGACCTCAGCAGCTTGGATTTCAAACAAAGGAGGAACAGGCTCCTGAGCTAGTGGTAGTGGCTCAGAAACTTCCGGCACCGGGGGGAGGGCTTGCTGCACCTCCATCGAATCGACCTTATCCTCCTCAAACTCGCAAGCTGCGACGATGATGATAGGAATTGGAATGGGAATACCCAGTAATCTTATAGTATGGAGTTGAACAGTAGCAGCACCAGGAGTTGAGAAAGGAGAGAAATAAAGGAAAGAAAAAGATCTTCAGATATTTTAGGGTCCGTGATGAGAGATCTGTACCTGTTCAAAAGGCTCTCTCTCTTCTTCTTCATTCTCAACAGGAATGCATCAACAAAACTGCCCTTCCATATAGATCGTCGTGGCATGAACTCGGAATTTCTTCGCTTCGATTCCGCCCCTACTTCAATGAAAGCTAGCTCCTACTCCTTCTCCAAGAGATCGTCGTTGGTCCTTTTGACATAACATTCTCGGCCGCTCAAGAGACTGACTATCTCTCTATTTATTTATACGCAATATCTTTATTTAAGTCGAAGAGTGACTACTGATTTCTGCTCGTACTTCCTCTCTCGTAAGTGTACTCGTGGTACTCGGTAGTGCGCTCGTGATACAGTACTCGTGCAACAGCGCTTACGGCAGCTCGTAGATATTGTATGCATGGGAGTGACGATATATTGATTGCACGGTAGTTAAGAGCTAATAGTTTATCTCGCGGTAGTGCGCTTACGGCGTGCTCGCACCGGTCGACTACAAGGCCCATGCCTTGCTTGCAGCAATAGCAACAAGGAGACGAACCGTGGTAATCTTAGCAACTGGGCCTCTCCTCAGAATCCTGCCCATATTTAAGAGTGAACCTCTTTGCCACTAAGCGAGCACCGGACCCCTCCTGTCAACCCCTTTAGAAAAGCCGGATTTTGATTCGCAAGTCTTAGAGATGGGCCCGCCCAAGACTTTCTTCTTATTCATTATCCATCCATCCCACTTGTTGGAATGTGTGTTTTTTTTTTTAATCCAATGTTTACCAATGAAAATGAAAAGAGTCAAAGACGCTGTTCAGAGCCTTAGACCCGATCCGCTGTAACTAACAGCGCTCTTTCTGGAACACGGAACTGAGCTCGAACTCCTTTACTCCCAAGCTTGTGTTGTTCAATCAAGCTAAATGAACAGATTGGAAAAGGGAAGCCACATCACTGAGCGGGACTGAACCCAATCAATCTGTCAACCTAGGGCGGACTGAATCACAGACAGGGATCACCTGGCACTGCTGTCAGCTTAGTCCTCTCTGTCAGTGGTTTTCTAATTCAGCTTGGAGCATTGAACAAGAGAAGATGGCACAAGCTCGTTGCTAGGATGAACTCTGCACCTAGATGGGGAGGGCTTATGAAGCTACCAGTGCAGGTAAGGAAATGAAGCTACATCCTAAGAGCAGGAAATCCATTATTGTACTATCTACTAGCAGCCAGATCCTATTGGTTAGAATATCCCCTAGCTTCCTCTAAACCTATAGACAGGAGGGCGGTCGTAGATCAGAGCACTCACCTTATGCCACTACCAGCACATTAAGGGAGAAAGTCTTCTTCCTAGAGGTCAAACTCTCATCACCTAGCAAGAGGAAAAACAAGAAATGAGGGATAGAATACCATTCTTACCTGTCCTTCCTTCCCAAACCAGCTAGCTACTAAAGCATCTAGCTACTAGGTAGGACCAACAAAAGCTGCAACCTATTCCTTCTCCGATGCGCTTATCCCATCTTGTTCATATCCTTCCTTGATAGGGGATAGGATAGGTAGGGAAAAAAACCTTGCATTCGTCCTTCCTGAAAGCATCATTTGCTCAGGCAGAGAATGGCCATAGAAAGCCTTTTCGGTTGATCATGTGGACCTATTTTCTCTTATCAGAGGCACTGGTGTCAGTCTATTACTTACTTGAGCTATCCTACATTCCCACTAGCTACCAAGACCTAAGAGCTGCAGCGGATAAGCTGCAATGCATAATAGGTTGACGCTGGTGATCTATCCTAGGTTGAGGAATCAATCAGGGAATAAGTCCTTCAACAACAAGCAGGATTCAATCCAGCCCATAGGTTATCCCTACAGCTAACTTGTTGCGAACGACCGGGAAGGAAATGGTTAGGTTCCCCCTACAAATTGATGGAACCGGCGATAGGTGGCAGATCCCATCCCGTGGGATCTCAAATCTGTGATTATCTCACCCAGCCGGGCTTTTAAGAAGTGACGAAGAAAGAGTTTCTCCGTATGACTACTTGCAGAACTGGGCTCGATACCCTTTATTTGTTCCTCTAAGAAGTCATAGGCTTCTTCCCTTAAGTTCTTGGCCCGTGAAGGACTTATCTCCACGAGATCACTTACATTTGGCTCCTTCAGAAGGAGCTCAAATAAAAGATCTTGTGCGATCTGTTTATCCTCCCCAATCGAGAGTTCGAATGTCTCGAATTCGAGACACCAGAGATACTCAGATTCCCCAACCCCGGCGGCGGAAGTGAAATTCTCCTTTACCTCTCGGAGGTATCCGCCCGGCTCCAGCCGTTCAATTATCTGGTGACCCAGCAGCCCCTCAAGTCGACTTATACGGGCGTATAACTCGGCCTCTTCGGCGTGATGTGCCGCTCGAAAGGCGGGAATTGGAGCACCAGCGTCTTCAGCCTCGGCCCCACCCGACGGATTAAGGGCCCCCTCTTCCCCCATCGAAGAGGAGTTACCGCTCTCCGAATCAGTTGAAGAGGAAGATTGGGCCGGATCTTGTGGTGCCACACCTTCCCGATCCGCGGGATTGTCGACAAGATTTGGCCTAAGGAACGGCTGCACAGCCGCCATCAGCTCACCCCCAGCCGATTCCCGAGCCGGAGGCCGGCCCCGGTATATGTCCACACTCGAATTGGACGCTGCTCCCTCCTCCTCTGAATCGCAAGATGCAATGATGATTGGGAGGAAAATAGGAAGATCCCGCACTTCCAATATCAAGTTGACCCCCATAAAAACGAGGATCGGGACTACGTATGAAAGTAATAGAAGGACGAAATCCGCCGTCAATAAATGACGAACTCCATTATACAGATGATAGGACAGGGCTAAGGCCGTTAATGTGGCTACGATTAGGATGAGCTTTGATGAATAAAACAAGAATTGGTAGAAAAGCACATAGGTGAAGCAAATCAAACCCATTTTCAGATAAAGAAGATAAAAAAACAAAAACTATAACGGCTAGCAATAGTAAAGGAATGGGCCATCGTTTCAAAAGATGAGGAGATAAGGGGCGCAAGTTCACTTTTTGATTAACTGCCATAGGTGTTAAAAGTGACTGGTACTTTGCATGCATGGTTCGCAGTTAAAAAAGCTTCCACCATCGATTTATACAATGGCAACCACCGGAGTAATCCGGTGTGAGGCTTCCGCGTCACCTCATGCTACCAGTGCACACACGTGCACCAGTCACTTTTATGAGCCTTTCAGGACTCGCCCACATGTTCTATCTCATGGTAGAACATAGTGAGACACCTATGGAGACCACCAAAGATCTCTTTATTAGGTGTAAGGTACACACCTAATAAAGAGCGAGGCGAAAACCTCATGTCATCTATTAAGGAACCTGGGATCCTGTCCCTTGGACGGTCCTAGTAATGGCAACCGATGCTCCGCCCCTGCGACCGGACCTGGCGATCCGATGCGGTTGAGTTACTAGCTCAACCCGCCTGGGGAAATTTCCCCGGACGCCCGAAGGATATTCATGATATGATATTATGTTCAGAGTGGATTGTGCGAGCTCTGGTATGGAATCAAAGAGCGAAGCGCTACAGGCTAGATTTTAAAATCGATGCCGCCGGCAAGCTTCATGCTTTTTCGAGGAGCGGGTTCGGTCCCCCAAGATAGGATTAAAGCATGTTGGTGCTGAATGAGAGGGTTTCAAACTTTATGTGTTAAGCATATTGCACATGAATCAATAGAAGAAGAAGTAGATGGACCAGAATCGGATGTGGGAGTTCCAGAAGAGGATGTTTCAACTTCTTTTATTTCTGAGAATCGGATGTGGGAGGATATCTCATACTAAAGAAAGAGCTCTATCTTTCTTATGCAATAGGTCAGTTAAGAGTTCATTCTTTGACTCCTAGTATGAGTGTGCCAAGGAAGGCTATCAAGGAAGTAAGCAAGTAAGGAAGGGGGTCTGTGATTAATAGGTAAGCCTGTGATGCTAGTCTTAAGCTAGTGGTAAGGCAGCAGTAGGCCAGTAATAATCCTTCTTTCTTTTCTATTTTTTTGGTTTTATATAAGCCTTCGGTTAATTTCAAAAGAGAGGAAAGGAAATGGGACAATCAAAACATAAGAATTTCTTTCTCATATTGGAGCCGAATGGCATCTTTCCTTCTCAACTCACCTAGGGATATAGAGGAGCGAGCCGCTTAACCACACTAGACTCCCGAGCCGTGGGACGGACGCAGAGAAACACAGGACACTTGCTCAATTGCTAGGTCAGATTCATCTGGTTCAGACTTGGTTGCAGGCCCTTCCTATCGCCCGGCAACACCTGGAATCAGACTCACTTCGCTCTACGCACCACTCAAATCCTCAATAGGATCTGGCGTAAAAGGTTCTGAAGACCACCACCCACCCTTCGCGGAAGCAGGCGCGAAACCGCCCCTGTCTTCTATCAATAATCTAGGCGTGTGTGAGCTATCCACCCATTGCCCGAAGCGGCACTTTGCTGCATTTCTTGGCACTTTCCTTCCTAAAACCTATCTTTCTTGTCGTTTTATCACATCGAAATCCGCCTCAACTTCGAACCATAGGCAAACCAAGATCGACCTAGTGAAACTCACCCCGATCATCCAGCGTCATGGAACACTTGGAGAGCACTTGGAACCTGGGATTAGGGGCCGACGCCATCGTTTGTTGATAAACTTGTAATAGATTGAGCATTGTGATCACTACGTTCGGATCAATGTCTGGCCACCACCCTACCTTTTCTGGAACAATTCCTCAATCAATCTTCACAGTCAAAGTGGCAAACAAGAGGATCACACCCGACGTCGTATATGATACATGATAGAGAAGGTTGATGTCAGCTGGGGTTCGATCATGGTCAATATGAGTCCTGATATCTCTATGAATAGCATGTGCTGTGACTTCCAAGTTAATCTAATGAATCTAGCTTATCTCTTATCTGCCATGTGCTGTAGGAGTCTTTGCCGGTGAACCGGATGAACTGACCGAGGATATACCTATGGCTTCTGAGAATCTCTCTTCTTCAACCTCTAGGTTTATGGCAAACAAGTCTGATCTGGTCTTCCCATATTCGTATTCTATTCCAGTTCGCCTGTGGAGCGTGATTCCCATCTTGCCGGAGATCATAACTGGGACTTTGAGAAAGAATAACAAACAAAAGGATTGTGTACGACTTGATTAGACTAATCACAGGGACCTAACTTGGTCGAGCGCATGAAGCAGCTAGAACGTTCTTGCAAGGAGTCCTAATTCTCCCTTTGATTTGGACATTCTTCCAGTTTCAGCTTTTAGCTAATCGGACGTTCTATCACCATCCTCTACTATGTACATTTAGTTTGGCTTGAAAGGAGCAAGTGATACGCCTCAGTGCCAGGGTGTCGGTGAGAGGTCAGATAGGAATGGAATGAATGATTGAGGACTAGCGGTGTATCTTCCGCTTTGAGAATAGAAATTGAACTTCGCGGAAATGACTTACAAGAAGATGGTTCAGCGAAGAATAAAGTTTGGAATTGAATTGCGCGTGAGTCATTGGTGTATGATTGGGCGATACGTAGGAAGACTCCCACTGGTATCAGTAGCAACATCTAGTCATCGCGGAGCACTTGGAGAGCACGGATCAACCTAGCACTTGGAGTACCTTCCTTGCCAATCGAAGAATTAAAATACAATAAACAGATTCGTATTGCCTGTCACATATGATGTTCATAAACCAGCCATGATCTCTATCCACCGGCCAACCTCGAGTGCCAGTTCCGCTTCGGTTGGGAAGAGCAGTTTGGTCAAGTCAAGAAGGAGTGCTGTCAGCTATGATCCCTAGTAGTTTATGCAGCTACGGTAAAAGAACAATCTGGGACAAGGTAATAGAACGTAGCCATCGATGCCTCAACTGCTTTCGAGTAAGACTCCGCTGCTGTGTTTGAATCTGTTGAGTTGGAATCTAGAGCAATTCTTTGGCCCTGCCTTCCTTCTTTCTCTTCTGATCATGGTTGATTGCCTTTGGTTGAGGGTCGAAGCCGCTACGAAACACCTCCTTGCTAACGAATAGCTTACAACCTTGGGTGAATATAGCTACGAAAGCAACCAGCACAGAATGGCATGCGTGGGACTTGTATGCAGTTTCCTCGCCATGTGAAAAGATCTCTCTTTATGCTCGAAATCGTCCGGTATGGACTTCGATTATCTAACTGATAGGATCGTCCGCTGAAGGCTAGAGATCAGACCCTTCGTCGCAAAGAACGTATTTGTCCACAACCCGGACAGTTCACTTTCGAACATCGACAACCTAAAAGGTGACATCTAGCTAGCGACTTCCTTGCCTGACTTCTCTGTTAATTCAATCTCTCTCTCGCCCTTAGCCTGAGCCTATTCTTCTTCACGTGAAAATGCCCCATCTCCTATTCTGTGCTCGTGGATATCTGAACTATTGGCATTTGCCCATCAAAGAGCTTAATCAAGAGTCAAGTCCGAAGGTAAGGCGCATTCTATAACAGCTATTATTCCGTCAACAGGGGATTCTTCCACCATCTTTGTCCTAACAGCAGATTCTATGGCATCTTCTTCTCCTCCTGCTCCTGCTCCTGAAAATGCTATTGCTACTTTTTCTGATTCAATTGCTGCGAAAAGAGCTCCTTGCTTTGATTTTACGGGGATATATTCAGTCTTTCTCCTTCCTTTGGACAGTAAGTCACTTGCTTTCACTAGCATCGGATATTCCGGTTATCCCGCTAAAGAGCCTTCTTTATCCCGGGGATATGAAACTAAGAACCCTTATCCCGCGATGAGAAGGTAGATATGGAACCTAGTCTTTACCCCAGAGATGTCCCTGTCCCTGCCCTTTCGATTTCTTCTATGCCATCTGATCTTTCTTGTTAAATGTCAGTTCCTTGAATGCTCTTTCTTTCTTAAGCAAGCTTTCAGTCCCGATAAAGGTTTATAATCCTTTGGTGGTCTCGTATATAAGAGAACGGCTGCATTGGATGAACTCCAGCTCTCGGCATCAAGACCGACAAAGAGCCTATTGGACCTAGCAAGGAAAGAAAGTCGCAGAAGGGGCGTAGCGGGCAACTATGGGTTCTCGATACTATTCCTAGTGTCAGTTTATTAAGAAAGTCAGTGTTCAGTTATCGTCTTCATGGAAATAGTAGTATATGCCGCAAATGGTCTGCTAAAGCTAATGTCCTCTGCTCATCGAAATCGAAGAGGGACATTCAAATAGTTAATCTATCCCACTAGCTCAAGTCCCACTGCTCTTATTCCGCTAATGCCAGGAGAGCTTCTAAAAGGATATCCCTCTGGAATTGCAATTGGAGAAAAGGGGCTTTGGGGCATTCTCCCCGTAGATGCTGAGAATCTTGCAAAGAGCCTAGTTGTACTACCAGCAGCCTAATTCCCATCTCCGTTCTATCAAAGGCATGAAGTGAAGGAGGTTACTGCGGTTATTCCGCCAAAAGCTAGGCCAACAAGCCCAAGGTGAGACAGCCCTGCTAACTCGTACTCTTCTTTTAATGCCCTAGGATCGGATTCAATAGTAGCTGAGTCAATAGCTGGGGATTCCTTCTCCCTCAAAGCCTATTCTGATTGACTTTTGTCCTCGGGATTCTTTTTGGCATAAAGCCTACCACCCTCACATGCAGGGGATTCGAGAACCCGGTATTCTTCCTCCTCATGGACAAAATCGGATGCTTAAGCCAATAAGGTTGCACCTCTGTCTACCCTCTTATTTGACTATGCATATGGATCTGGGGTAGTGCTAACTAATCCTTCTTGTTCTAACTCTTCTCTTTCTCTCTGCTTTGACTATGGGGATACCATGCCCATTACGGGTGTCAAAGAGCGGATGCTGTCCATCTTCGGAGGAAGGATTTGCTGCTAAGACCGGATATGCCGAATCTGAGCTGAGAGATGCTAGGTTTCGTCTAAGCCCTTCTGCGGATTCTCAAGCAACAGCAAAGAGAACAGGGGATTGCCCACTAAGAGCCCATCATTTACCCGAGCGAGATTGGACAGTTGCTCTATCTGCTCTCGAATCGGATTCTGTTGAAATAGGCGAAATGGCCCTTCCCCTCTTCGAATCTGAGATGAGAGTTACCTTTCTAACTGCGCATTCTTCCTTCAAACCTTCCACCAGCAGTTGATTCTCAAGCAGCCGATTCCTCCTGCTCTTCTGGGGCATCTATATAATATATGTCACTTCCCTCTGTCCATCAATCCTCTTCTCTGCCCTTTTTTATACTATGCGTGGCATGCCTCCTGTTCGTATCTTAACTGGGCAACCTTCTCTTGCAAACAATCCCTTCGTCGCTAACACCGGTAATGCCCCATCCCTTTAGTACTACCTTCGAGGAATTCCTCTCGCGTCCCTGTATTGATAAGAGCGCATTCTCTAACAGCTTTGAGACCGAGGCAGCCATCCTCTTGCCAATCCTAAACAAAAGAAAAGCCCTACCCACCTTCATTGGAAGAGTAAGGGGCATTTACCTATCAGTCCTAGTCCTAAGGCGCAATCGGAGCACTAAGCCCTTATACTGCTTTACTCCGTTAATTAGACCTCCTTCCCCTACTCCTTCCTTTTCCCATGTGGAATCAGTCCCTGCTTTGGTTTGGCTCTTTCTGTAACAACCTACCGGGCAAGATAAGGAGGAACGAACGTCAGAAGTCCCACAGCATATTCGATGTCATCTTCCTTGTCAGCAATCTCTTTTCTTTGCTCCTCTATATCCCTGGAAAAGCCACTCACCACAGCAGACGTTTTCAGAGCATTGGCAGTAAGAGTCTTCAGCCTCTCTCGCCTCTTAAGGGTCTCCATGAAAGCTTCTTTGTCCCTAAAAAGCTGGCGGTAGTACAACACCTCAGCAGGGAGCTTCTTGATGCATTCAAGTACAGACCTCTCAAACGCAGGCAAGGAAGAGTCCGAAAGCAAAATGGCAGCTATGGTTTGGATCTTCCTGGTATTGTAAGGCGAAAGGAGTTGATCCATATCCAGGCGGAGCAGTTCAGCCAATTGTTCTCTCAACGGAGGGGAGTCAGACGGACTACCAGATGCTGGCCCAGCAGACTCAACAGCCATTTTTTCTTCAGGCAAAGGGGCTGGAGTATGAAACTTGTTCTCTTTCAATAGAGGACTTGCAGTGGAATAAAAAAAAAAGAGAAAGAATTCGGCCGATTGCTTATCCTTCCTTCGCTTCAGATGGCAGAGCTACTTTCCGTTGATTGGTAGATTGAATGAGATTGATTGATGGGCGTATTGAACAACCAGCACAAGAGCCGGTAAAATAGAAAAAAAAGTTTAGCTGCCAGAGTGGATCCTACTCCGTATTTACCAGCAATGGAATGGGAGAGTCATCCGTCTAACGAGAAAATGGAGGCGTCGAGACATTATATGACCACCAAAGGGGCTACCTTGACTTCTTTGGTCCAACTGACTGCGGGAGCAAGGATTGGATTGGAGACTGCATGACTTGATTCCTCTTCTTCTTCTTCCCCAGATGCGGGAAAGTGCAATAACAACATACCGTTCAAAGAAAACGAGAGAGAGAACTAGCTTATCCTCTTGATAGTCTAGGTATCCTACGGATTGATATCACTCCAACACTTCCCGAAAGTCAACTAAGGAAGTTGTTAGAACATTTCATTGCGGGAATTACTAGGTGCTGCTAATGCACTATAACTAAAGAAAAAAGCCTTCAATCCTGTAGTTAGGTGTCCAGTCTTTGAAACCATACCGCAGTTAAAAGCCCATCAACTAGCTATCGTACCATACTACTTAGAAAGAGATAAGTTGTCACAAATTCAAGTCTACTTCCGGTCCCACTTTGCTTCTTTGAGACCGTTTGCACCACTGTCAAAGGAGACAAGACACACTCACATCTATGCAAAAGAAGTTTGTTAGTTAAGTAAGGAGAGAAGGAATTGTCAACTATCAGAAAACCTCACTTAAGAAGAGGAGTGTACATGGATGGACAAACAAGAGGGGCAGGTGCTTCATACTGGTTACTTGTACCTGTACCTCGAGGTATGCTTTTTGTGAAGACTGTTGATGCTACATTAACATTAGAAGTGAAGGATCAAATTCTTCTGACTAGCATAGATGATTGTCTTCAATCTCAATCTCTGGGAAATGCTAGTAAGCTCGTAATGAATAGAGGTCAGTAAGGTGCAAGTTCTGGCATGTTGGAGTTTGTAGCCAGGTAGCTATCAGGCTAGGCATCTAGGTAGCTAGTACCCTAAGAGCATAGATCTGTAAGCTAGTGTCTCTAGTCTCTAGGGTCTTCTCTCATCTATGACTTTTTTCCCGTCTTCCTTCATTCCTTGAGTCATCGGATGGACTAAAGGTATCCGTTTAGAAGAAGGTCGTCAAGAGCTAAAGCTAATTCTGGTTAATCCGTTGAGTTGGTTGCTTCGGAAGGGCTTTACAAGCAAGTTCCTAATAGAACCACTCCGATAGGTCCTTATGGCCGTTAACAAAGGAATACATGGACTAAAGGTCGCTGCCACTACTTCCAAGATGTAATGATACCAATTGTAGAAGTGAGCTGATTAGGGACAGAGGGAGCTACTAGGAGACAGCTCAGACTGAACTATGCCTGGAGCATGAAGTCAAGTAACTAGCTATTTAACCCGTCAAGTCCAGAAGCAAGCAAGTAGTTGAAGCAGGAAGCCAGCCAAGCAAGCCATGCCATGGAAAGAAGTGAGGTTACGGAAGCAAGTCAAGCCACCAATCAATATGAAATGTGACTAGTTGAGAATAGGGGAAAGAGTAGGGTTTATTTTATACAGCCCCATGCAAAGCATATCAGGAGGCATACTATAACAACATGGTCTGAAGAGTAGGAGATGGGGTACCTAGCTCCTGCTTCCCCCTTCCCTCTTTTCTATTAGCGCCAAAGTTTTTTATGAATGTAAGGGGTGGGAAGGTATCAAAGAGTGAGTTGATCTCCCCCTGCACTCTTTACGAAGTGAGGTAGGTGTGCTCTTGTTCTCCTTTATTGACTGAAAGCTCACTAAGGTAGGTAGCTTCTAAGCTAAGAGTTCCTTGTCTTTTCTGTTAGTTTTGATAAGGAAGTAGTGGAGTTCAAGCACCACCGAGAACTTAGTTTCTTAACTCTTCAGACCCTTGAAGGGTAACAAGCCCCACCCGAGTATAGGAACAAAGGAAGCAGGGCGGGAAAGAATGCTTACAGAATGAACTGCAACTAACCCTACGTAATCATAACCGTAAAATGGGCTATCAAGGAAAGAAAGGAATCCGGTATACCCTGAGGGTAAGAAAGAAGGTCCCGATTGTAGGGTCTGTAAGATGGTATGGTTGCAAGCTAGCAAGACAATAAGAGAGCCCTATCAAGGCAAGGGTTTTTCTCTGGTGCACTCTCCTTAATGTACTTACAGCTCAACGTTGTCTTCCCTAAGTAAGGTAAACCAAGGAAGCCTATCTCCCCTTTCTCAAAATAGTGGTGAATCTCAATCATAGAAACAGAAACGGTCATTTTTTTTCGTTGCCTATTTCTCTGTACAGAAAAGATGAGTTTAGTTACCTTTATGATAGATTCCACGCGGGATCTGGATCTATAGCTAGGGATTCAGTGACTAACCGATTTCACGGAGATCCCTTACTAGGTCCGAACTCGATGATGGAATGGCTGGGCTGGGCAAGGGCTATGAACGGTGCGTTGTATATAGAAATTCAGAGATAGACTCAAAGACTTTCTTGTCGAACTTACTGCACAAAGGATTCGATCCAGCCCCAAGCGTACCTGAGGCTACCTTTCTTCCAACATAAAATACCTATTACTTAAGGTAGCTTACTGTTACGAACTATTCCCAGAAGGGAGTTGGAACTCCAGACCGGCCACTTACCTCTTACCAGCACCAACAATCATTATTCAGATTAGGGCTATTGAATCAAGTTCGACGTACTTCTTTCTTCTGTACCCTGTCCCCCTTCCTCAAGAAAGTGGGTTTCTGGATCCAAGGTATTAGGGAAGTCTACTTCGCGGGGATCATATTTGGGAATTAAGACAACACGCGGGTAGCCTGCTACTACCTTCTTTTGGATAAAATTCCATATTGTAGCCAGAACTCGTTCCTCCTTTAGGCCTGATATTACTGTGTGATCCTCCGGTGCCTCTTTGGTCTCCAGCAGGAGCAAAGGAACTTTATGACGTAAAAAAATGAAGCAATTCTGTATTAGCCTCATCCTATCTCGATCTATAATGCAGATCTCCACCAGGTCGGCATAAGGGCCATCTAAGATCTCCTGAACTTGGGCGATATTCCGATTTGCCATAAAGATAATCCTGATCACAGGAGAAAGCAATTCTACCAAGAAATCCTTTTGTTCGTGTGGGATGAACAAAGTCTTAAAAAATAGAACAGCTCCTATTGGCCTCCCATACACGATAGCATCCGCTAGCCAGTCGAAAACCTCATATACCTTGCCAAGCTCCTCCACGGTATATGGCAAGGGGTACCCACGATCTGACAAATATTGTTCAAAGCGCTCTCCAAGAGTTTTGGTGGTTTGATAGGGTACTGTTATGTGAGAATAGGGTGTTGAATTACCTCTTTCTTCACCTCTAATCAAGGATACAGCTTTCGACTTTATCATGCAGATTTGAACTTTGTTTTAGAAAGAGATTATTCCCTAAGTGATTGCTTGTCAGTGCTTGGCCCCCTCTTTTGGGCCCTAGACTGATATTATTACATTTCCTATTTATGCTTGTGTTAAGCATGACTCCTAACTCAACTATGCCCAGATAACCTACTAAAGAACTTCATTCGTTGGCCAAAGCCGTCTCTTGTTCTTTATACTGACTTATGCTCGGATTCAATCCAGTCCCAAGCGTACCTGGGGCTACCTTGTTTACCGGATCCTTAGATTAGAGGTCTACCCGTCCGGCGTCGGTCCCTCCCCAAGAGTTGTAGACCGGGCACATACGGGGTGCCCGCCTACGAGCAACTTATCTTGCATTCTAGTGAGTTCCGTTCACTTCCCATTTGCTGCCTGGATTTAGCGAGCAGTTGGTTGATCACAGCTTCCTATCCGACTGCTAGTGAAGTCGATAGTTCTCGTTAGTAGGGGGGGCCCGTAAAGCTCATTTCGATGTTGCAGGGTAGGTCTCCGTCCCCGCCTCAAACTTGATGAGACAGATCGAGTAGGCAGATAGGTTGCTATGATCATTCCTTCGATCGTGTCTGACGTTCGGGTACGAGAAGCGAGGGGGGACTTATAGCTTAAGAATCTGGGTAGCCGTCCAGGTCAAAGATGACTGCTACTCAACATCACTCCCAAACTTCGCATTGGGGAGAGAAAGTTGCTTTGTCAATGCGAATTTACCTTCATAAATAGCATTTTATGTTTCACCTTGATTATGAGACCTCAAAATGGACTGTTTTTCCTGCTTTTTCTTACTCCCAACTGACAACAGGAAGAGGGGAACCGTCAGAGTGAAGAGTTGTTTGCCTGGCTCACTGCTATGACTATGATAGGAATGAGGAATTCAATTACTCACCTCGCCCATTTACTAATTAATAGAAGGAAAGCGAGTATAGCACTAAAGAGAAAACTGTGAAGTTGATAGAAGCTCACGTCAGCTGCGTCTGAACTGCTGATAGCTGGATAAAGAAAGAGAGAAAAGACCCTGCTTACAAGCTAGAATAGGGAAGAGATGATGCGGCTACTAGGATAAGAGCGGGCCGACCTTAGAACAGGACTGCCTCTCGTCTTCAATCGAGGGGTTAAGAATTCCTTCTAGAACTAGAAGCACACTGAAGGTATGCCCCTTATTGACTGGAACAAATTAAATCCCGTGGGGAAGAATATCTTGGTCCAACCCGAAAGGAAAGCACCGGGAGAGTACACGGTTTTGCACGTGGAATTAATAATCTAATAGTCATCAAGAATCGTATGATTACTCTACTAGATACGATCCCCTAGAAGAGGCCTAACTAGAGTGAGGCCTGGCCGAAGGTTGAAAGAATGATTCGGGGTCAGAGGAAGGGGGCAGCATTCAACCTTTCCTCTATCTATGATTGGGAATTCCTCCAGTGAGTAGAAGTCCCCGGAAAGGTAGATGGGATAAAGGATAAAGGTGTCACTCTGCCAAACCAAAGATTCGGGATTAGCCTTTCATCGATTGGGATCAAACAAAAGTAGAATCATTTAGAAAGGCCGGGATTTTCGCTTAAAGCCGATTTCCAACCTGTGACTGAGAAAACTAGATTAATCAAGGTTCGAGGACTGACCGGGCGATTCAGCCCAGCCTTTCGGGTTTAAGAAGATTGGAGGAAAGTACTTACTAATTTATGCCTGGCCGCAGGAAGAGCCAACTGGTCTCTCGATCCAGAACAACTAGGAGGCGAGCGGCCCCTTTCTCTCAAAGTGTTTTGGCACATAATCGTCAGCTACTATGGATTGAAGGCTTTTCCCCTATGGATTGACTCATAAAAGAAGAAAGAGGCGCAGACGGGTATGAACAGAGCAAAGTGACTAAATGAGCAAAGAGAGAGAGGTCTTTTCACCCTAGATTTGAGCACTTGATTTCGGCAGTTGGACAAATCGACTGTGACGAATCGAGTCTTGCTGTGGAACTCAATCCAGCTGTCTTTCTTTATGAAGGCAGCTTTCTTCATTCGCCCCAGTTCGAGATTGTGGATTTACTAGACGTGACTTCTTGAATTCTGTCACACAAGTTGATTGTTGAGAAGCAAACTTCGCTTCCTCTCCGAATCAGCTGAAAACTGGTGCTGGTTCACTAGCGTCATCAGCTGGTTCTGCAACTTTCACTTCCAACCGGATACCCAGCAAGAGTCTATACCGCCTCTTCTTCCTCTGGAGCTGCAGTGGGATCAACAAGGGATTTCGATCTCGATGTGCTGCTAGTGATGGTGCCGATTCGGAAGCTACTGCTGTTGGTGGATTAACGGGGACTGGGGCTGGTTCACGGTTAACGGGATGGATAGAGATCAATCGATGAAAGGCTCTCTGCGATCAACTGGCTGCTATACAACATTTCTGATCCTGAGAAAGTGCTTATTATTCTCAGCGGACTCGGGGAGGATTGTGACAGACTTTGCCATCTCACCTTGCTCGCTTCGCTTTCTGTTCAAGAATCGGTAGCGTAAGTCTCCAGGTTTCTAGGGAGTTCTTAGCTTTCACTGCGTTTGAAGGGAGTGTGTTTCTTGAGCTATCTCGGTTAACTCGCTGGAAAGTGAGTTAGTTAGTCTCTCTCTCAATCGTAGACTACTCTCATAACATAGTACGTCTAGAGTGGTTGGTCACACCCGGCTTCAAGCAACTTTTTGCAAAGAGTATTAAGGAAGTGCCCTATAAGCCTATCAGAATAGGCCAGTGTTGAGGTTGAGTTTTATCTGTCCCTTCTTACGCTTGACGTCTCATTCAGCAACTATACTAGACTCCCCTTCGTCCTCTGGCTCTTCAATGTCTGATTTTTCAGAAAACATCTCCGCGGGGGTGGACGAGCTGCAAGGGTTGATTGAGACCGAGGTCTCAAGTATTGCCGCATCAAGCGGCTGTGGTGGCTTAATGGAGGATGCCCCGCACGTCCTGGGACAATGGGTTCATTCGGAATGCACCGATGTAGGGGCGCTTCGATCGATTTTTGAGGATCTCCTAACTAAAGGAGACGCCAGCTTCTTTTTTCAGGACGCGCTTCAAGCGATTGGAAGTCAATTTTTAATAACACCCAACAGCCCACTTGAGCAATTTGCCATATTCGTTGACAATGGAAAACCGGGTTTCCAGGTAGTGGTGCCTCTTGGTCCAGGTCTTTCCCACTCATACATATAATAGTGTCCAAAAGGGAGTGTCGAATGAGAAGGCTGAGCGTTAAACCTTGAGAGGGACATTCGGTGTCGTGGACGAATGATTACCCTGCTTTTCCTGATGCAAGATGCGCTGCTGACGCGAGATGGACTGCTGCTGTGAGATAAACTTTTCCTATAATCTTTTTCCATCTCAAGAAGTCAATGAGAAAAGAATAGTCTTATTCTCCAGTAGGGAGGCCTCCAAGGACAAGTCCGCAATGGAAGAAAGAAACGGCCTTTCGAAGCGCGACAAGCAAATGCTGTAAATGAGATGGCCCAGAATGCCGATCAATGATTGCTTTCAAGCCAGAGGCGAGGGACAACAACCAGTGCCCGGGGATGATGTTGATGCTGGACCAGCTTATTCACCCGATGATCAAAAGAGATTCCCAGAAAACTAGGACCTGAGAGAGTCCCCGTTGGAAGGCGAATAAGAGATCCAGTTGTGTCTACTTGTGGTGTGCATGACCCGAACAAGGAGATGTCTAGCCAATCAGAGGAGTTGTTGCACAGCGTCCAGGGGCTTCCACGCCAGGAAAGAGAATAACTCTTAAGTGGCAAAGAAAGTTCTTCCCAAAGACGAGTTTCACGCCTTCTACAGGGATATGGTCTCTCTCGTCTGGTCTTGCTTTTCGTCTGAAATAGTATCCTGTAAGCCGGGTCCCTGTTAGCTACTTGCTTTCCACCGTCATTGGACTAGGCTTCCCGGATCCCCTTTCTTCGGTGCTGACAAACAACTAGACGGTCAAGAAATTTCCCCACTCAATCAATATCCATCAGCTGAGGACTTTCTCAATGGGGATTGTTTTCTTTCCCATGAGGCTTTCTGACTGGAGAAAGGAATGTTACGTACGCTTTCGAAGGCTCTATGAAGAGAATCTTGCAGATATTTATTCCAGGGCCAATTCGGTTGGAGATGTTTGTCTCAATTCCGAAAATTCCGATTCGATTTCTCCTGATTCAGCTTCCATACTTTCATCTGCTACTGAGACAATTGTCATTTCCTTTTGATTTGGCACCTACTAGCATTGGTCCAGCAGTGACTTTGTTCTTCCCACGACACGGCTGAAGCGTTCGGTTCATTAGATACTGAGAAAGACTTTTTCCTTATAAGTGGGATTCCCAGCTATCCTTCCATCCGCCCTTTATCAAGCTACAAGTCAGGCTGCCCGGTCCTCATATGGATGAGGAACTCGAAAGCTCTGTCCTCCTTCCCCAAACATACTTCCGCCACCCCTTCTTTTCATTTTGACTTGTTATCTATATCCGGAGAGGTCTTTGTTAAATGAAAGTTGTATGCGGCCTATGTCAGTCTTTCTCCTGCGTCTCGAAGAAGCAGTTTTCGCAATTGACTCAGCTGCTCTTTATTCCACAGTCCGTACCAATTGAAGCTTGAGCCTGCATTGCAGGAATATTGGGTTTCCCTCATTCCATGCGAAAACAAGGGTTGTGGGTAAGATGCCAAAAGCAAGAATGTAGTTTTTCCAGCGTTGATTTTAACAGCAGCAAATCCTTGAAGGAGAATAACTAGATGAAAGAAACACTGTAGGTTTACCTATCTCACGAATAAAGTGAGAATCCTATAAGAGGTGCGACAGCGCTTTTAACATATGATTTCTCTTTCGAGATGCTTTGATAAGTAAATCGTCTCAGTCCAGTACGGAGATTGCCTGACTTGCCTGGCGAAAGCATTCCGTAAACAAAGGGTGATAACAGTAGCCTAAGTACCAATGAACGGGTTTAGATCAGGAAAGAGAGAAGACCGGATAATCCGGAAAGCTCCCAATAAGTATGCTTTGCGAAAGAGAGAGCTATTAGACTCGCTGTAAAAGCACTACGTCTTGCTTTTTGCTGTTCCCGAGGCACGGCTGTAGATAACTGGACCAGTTGAAAGAAAATAGTGGGACTATAGAGAATAGTTCAATGCCTTATTTCGGTACCTTCTTTGCTTTGTTCACTCGTCGTAGCCCTGCTTTCTTAACTATCTGGCTATCTCAAAAGAGTGAGAAGAATTAAAAGATCTCTTCGCTTACCTTTTTCCGGGCACGAGCTCCTCTCTTCGGTCACTCCAGTTCTATCCATATTTTACCGGCTTATTTCAGTCCGGATTAGTGAAAAGAAAAGAAAAAAGAGTCCTGATTCAGGTTCTCAAAAGAAAAGGGGAGGAAAGTCAATAACTTCATTCTATAGCTCCTATATAGCTAAATCTTTCTAAATTCGTGCTACTTCCCTTTTCGGAGAAAAGACCCTTATGCTTCGGTCTTCTCGACCGATGTTTAATGGTTAAATGAATATCTCCCTTTCTATCCTCTTTTTTATTAGGGGTGGGAACTTTTATCTCTAGAGATGTGGCATTAGTCTTTTCAAGGGAATCCGAAGAGAAAGGGTTGTGCACGAAGAAGCTCTTTGCGAAAGAATAGCTCATGGTGGTTTAGTTTGAGGACGTTAATCAATAGGATAATCTGCTGTATCGAATGGCATCTTTGAGTTGAGCTCGAGTTCATCTTCTGATGATTAAGGGAGACGACCAACCACGGGACTAAACTCAAAAGAGAGGGATTATTCCAATCCCCGATTCACTCAATATTTACTGGGGTTATAGCAAAGGGCTCTCGCATATGTGTTTGTTGCATAGCTACCTGCTGTTTTTGTCACATCGGTTAAAAGTAGCCCATTTCGTTAACAAATAGGGGTGGCATCAGCGATCGAGGACTTTGCGCCACTCGAAGACCCACGACCAGGAAAAAGCTCAAATTTTACCCTTAACAGTCAAAATACCATCACCTATGGTAGCGTGACCAAGGTCCTTCTATCTTCCTAATGTCTCATTAGAGCGATTTGGGAATTCCAAAGCTTGAATGAAGTGATTGGCGGATTCTCGTCAGCTTTACGCCCCTTCAACAGAATCCGCCGTTAAGTCTTTCTTTTGCTCCATTCCCGAGCTACTTGGTCCCTTGCTTTTCCTGCTCGGATAGAGGAATTCGCATCTTGCCCACTAATCCTCATCGCAGCCTTGAGCCTGATTTTCATACTTATTAGAGGAATCCCGATCTGGGAAGAAAAGCTATTCTTCTTAGCAGTTGAAGAAGTTAATTGAATCACCCCTAGAATACTAAGCAGACTTGAACTCCCCCCTTAGCCTTAAAGCTTAAAGAGAGAAGCCCGGTAAAGCCCTATCACGCTCATCTCTTCCTTTAATTTAAATGAAACAGACAATTGCCGCTAAAAGTCTAGTCGAATCTTTATTTATTACTTATTCTTCTTCCGCCATACCCAGGAGTCATTCTCTCCCTAATTGAAGAAGAGTTTCTAAGAGAAGAGTTCTGTCTTACTATATGATTTAACGAAAAGAGATTTATAGTCAGTGTGCCGCTAATTGGCATCTCTCTTTGTTGTCGATTAGAGACCTTCCTTTTAGTAAAAGATGGGTTTGCTTTTCTACGCTTCGGTTAGAGCAAAGCCTTCTGCCCAGCTCCCCGGTTCGAGGACGGGTCAGTGCAAAGCACTTTGTTGATGATTGCAGGCGTCATGTTAAGGCTTTAGTAAAGGAGCATAGTTTACAGATTTGGATTATTCTAGAACCGCGAAAGCGGACACCATTATAAAGAGACTTGGGTTGGATAGTAGCTTTAGAGTGGAGGCTGAGGGATTTTAAGGTGGAATATGGCTTCTATGGAAGTAAGAAAAATGATTCCGTTCTCATCCTCCCTTGCCAAAGGGACGAAAGCTAGCTCACTGCCTCACACCACTCTTAAGAATTGGCACCGCACCCTAACCCTCTGGTCACTTCACTTGGCTTTCATGCCTGACTTGTTGTTATTTATACCCCGGTTTCTAACGGTTCACTTCGCTAGCTGCGGTCCCCTACTTCGGTGACCCTTTCCTTGCGGCTTGCTTGCTCGCTAATCATTGGCTTACTCAAGACTCTTTTTATATCCTCTAGCTCTAGAAAAAGGGAAAGCTATAGCACCAGTCCAATCCTTCCTTCTGTCTGTCGAAGAGTATGCCTGCCCTGTCCTTCCTTCGTTTAAGAAAGTAGGCGTCGAGAGTGGGCGCAAGTACTCCATTTAGTTAGGTCCCATACTTTCCTGTCCTGAACTCAAACTAAAACGCGAACTCCTGGCTTGACTTTAGCTATAGGGACAGTTTCACCGACCCAACAGTCACGAAACTACGGCTGGAACCAGGTTATCCTTTTTCACTTCCTTAAGGCACCTCTAGAAAGCTTTGGAACGGCAGTTTCACTTACTCTTTTGACCTTCTCTTCTTCCAACTGGCAACTTGAGCAAAGAGTCTATTGGATAGAACGAAGAGAGCTCGTTGGGGGAGCTCTTTGCTAATCTAGGGCTTCACTTCCGATTTAGCTATTTCACTTCCCTGCTATTGTTCAAAACTAGCGCTGGTGGGTGTCTCGGTAAAGCGTGCCCGGAGGTCGTAGCAAGGGAACTCCTGAATAAGGGGCGCTACTTTTACTTGATAAGAGAGTATAGGACTAACGGCTCATAGAAAGCAAGGGCCGTTAGGCGAACCTATGCTCTATAAAACATACGTCGTCAGGTCTCGAGACTAGCTGAGAGAGGATTACTAATCCTAAGTACTCTAAAGCAAGCCAATTTCATTACCTCTTCAGCTATCGCTAACAATTCTTTATGCAGAAAAAAAGGGGGATTGTCATAGATAAGCTTAGCCTTGCAGTGTGGTCTCATATCCAAGTTGCATCAATCAAGTCAGTTTATGAAGGGAAATCTTTTGAACAAATAAAATATTCCTCCCCAATGCCCTTACGTAATAGGGCCTGAACCTCAAGCACGACAGATTGACTTTGATAAGCGCACTAGCTGACTACGAGATCAGTCTCACCTCGAGTTCGACTACGGAACGGAATCCTACCCGTCTCATATATAGAATAGAGAACCTGGGCCCGAGCCTAATACCGGGGACTATTGACTGAACTTGCATTCATCTAGTTTGCTTCTCTCACCCAATCGAACGCTCAGTCCAGTCGCAAGATCTATTGCAGTTCCCTTCCCCCAATCGGAATGCTCTATCCATTTCAAGTTGAGTTCGCCCCCAGCGCCCGTCTCAGTAGAGAACTTTTGAGATAGAGACTACTAACAAGCGAGCTACTTCATGAGCACTAGAGAGAGTTCAGGTAAGCAGACAGTCGAGATTGTTGGTCATGTTACTGACCGGTTTCGATATAGTACCGTAGTACACTGATCACTAACCCCATCTCTACTAAAATATAAACAGTACAGGCAACGGAATCAACTACAACAACATATGCTCAAAGAGGCTTTCTCAGTTCATTCGCTTGTTCTAACTATATAAATATATACGGCCAGGCAGAAATGCATAAAGAGAGAGATTCCTCTTCTAGCTATGTCTCCTTAATGCTAGAAGAGAAAGGGATAAAAACCTCCGTTTCCAGCTTGGATTATTTGAAAGAGAGCTCGTGAAGTGCACTTTCCTTTCTTAAGATAACAGGATTCGACTGATGTGACCAAGGAAAGAAGGATCGGGAGAACCAGTCAAAGTCTTTATTATTTGTTTGTGCGTTCATCTCTCCATCTAAGAAATGGGCTCTTCCACGAAAGATGCTTGAAGGAGAATCTTCGTTAGAGGGACATTCTTCCTAGACAAGTTTGAAGCCCGGATATAAAATTCTTTGATCACTATTCCAGATTTGACGTGAAGGCCTCTAAAAGAGGTTTGATCAGTACAGAAATGGGCCAAAGAATATCTATTGACTTGACAGCAGGATACCCTCGCTAACTGGTATTTGAAGAAGGTCTTTCGCTCTCCGTTTCGCAGAGTGTGAGATGAAATCAAGAAGTTAGCTTCGAAGGAAGAATCAAGAGATAACATCCGCAACGTCCGATACTGATACAAAGACCTACAGACCGAGCTGACAGAGCTGCTGGGTTCTTCCTCTTGTGCCTTTTGCGCGTGGAATGAATTATGAAAAGGGGTTGGCCTAATCGTAGTCAGAACAACGAGATCAAAGAATGAATAGGGGGATAGTTGGCAGGATTAACAACCTTTTTTCTTAGTGCGAAACGCATTCTCTAACGAAAAACGAAAGAGGTTGGTAGGGAAAGCTTCCCGTCGAGTGGGATCAGAACGATCTTGTGTCTCCGTAGCAAATGGTCCATTTATTGATGGATCAAAAGGATCAAACTTGAGGAAAGAGCTTTGTCTTCAATAGCTTTAGCTTTTCCGGTCAGAAAGTTCAATCTGAACGATCAAGAGTTGAGAACAGTCCTTCTTTTGATTCGAAAAAGAGCGATTTCAGCAAGACAAAAAGAAGGAATGACCAACTTGCTTGTGGGATCCGCTTTTGAATCTTTAATGATTGGTCTTTATCTTTCCGTTTCGGAGAGTGCGCAGTTGTGCGCCTAAGACGAAAAGGGATTTATTGCAAGCTATTTCGGTGCATGGTCAAGCTCCCAAGATGGAGAATTTTTTCCTAAACAAAACCACATTCACCGGTAGGAGAAGGTGCTTATGCCAAAAATGGAATGAGACGCTACTACAGAGATCAGTAGGTCCAGCCGTCAGTACCTTATATTACACAAACCCTTTGGCCAGCTATTCGGCCTAACCTCTTAGGCATTCGTGGACGCGAAAGGCGGCACCCCTCACTCGACAAAAGGCAAAGCAAACTCAATTCAAGAGCGAGGTTTTTAGGATCCCCTTCTGGCACGAATGAGAAAGCAGCCAGCTGAGCTGGTAGAACAGGAAAAGCAGCACGCGTGTGGAAGAAAAGGGGAGTGCTTGCGGACATAAAGACTGGACTTCGTGCGTGGGTTCGAGTTCAGTACGAGTACCTCGTAGCCGAGCTACTATTATTAAGAGATCGGGGGTTGGCGAACCCTTTGCTCAACTTGAAGTAAAAGGAAGGTGCGCACCTATGTCCATCCTAACAAAATAAAAACCCCGCCCTATTATTGGGCAATAGCTGCAGGTTTCATTATCCAGAGGTTTCTCTCTCAATAGAAGGAATTGGGGAGTCCGGGCGCGGGAACTATCTTCGTATTGGCCGGAAGCTCTATAACCATCCCCAAAGAGAGGAAGTCAAAGATAGCTACTAACAGAGCTCAAAGCAGATAAGAAATCGGAAGAGACAGACGCAAGGAAGATCAGAGGCCAGAGGAGGCTCGAGAGACCTCTCGTCCTAGCAGCCGATCACTCACTAATAGCTACTACCAGATAAGCATAGGATAAGTAGTAACTACCTATAGCAGACTGCTTTCACTGGCCTTAGAGAACTACCAGCACAGGAAGGAAGTAAAGCTACATACTACTGGAAAGAGATGGCTAGATATAAGGGATTCTAATTCATCCTAGCTTGATATAACCTTTAGGAAGGAGATTGCTAAGGATAGCCCGGAAATCAAGAACTAAGACCGAAAAGCAGATAACCATATAGAGGAGAATAGGTAGCTGCTCTTGAGCCACCAATAGAAGGTTAAAAGAAGGAGGCTAAGCCTTCTCACTCATTAGTGCAATCTAATTCTATAGATAGCCGGAAGATATAATTCGTTATAAGGCATTCCAGCTTGATCTATCCCTACAGTCAAGCTAGCTACTAGGATAGATTCCCATCTAGCTACTAGGAGGGGGGAAGCAAAGTCACCTAAGCAAGTCAAGGACAGAAAGAAGAGCGTCCTATTATGCGACATAAATTATTAGGACACTAAAGAGTCCGCTACTCTGATAGGATAGATAGGAGATAGAAGGAATTATTATCGCTTAGCGCTTGTGCTAAGGAAGGGATAGAGTAGAGCTCAAAGGCAAAAGAATAACTACTAGTACAGCCATGGGACTAGATTAACCTCGACTTTCCCGAGCTTAAAGACGCTCTCCCAGAGCTGGAAGATAGAGGGCAAGCTACTATCGATAAACTAGTAGAAGGTAACCTGAGTATAGATCAAGAACCCAGGCCAACCTACGCCTTTTCTTTACCATCACTTCCTTCTCACTTGAGATTTTTTTCTGCTTTTATGTGCAATCTATAGTTGTGTGTTGTTTAGATCCCATTTGAATGGTGACAAAGCCTGACTTCGTGAAATGCAGCTCGAACCGCGAGGTCCCACTGTCTTTTGATCAAATATTATCAAAGGGCGAAGCCTTGCTTTCAGGTCTCTCTTCACTTCCAGACAAAAAGAGAAAGACAAATTGCGTATATGATCATGGTTTGCTATCTTTCCGAATGATCCCAAGTATTCTGTAGAAAGAAAGAAGCGGGTTGGGGTATTGCCACCTCACAAGGACTATGCGAAGTCCCCTTCCCCTCTTCCAGCGTGGACTAAGATTTTCATTTCTCAGAAAGCGTGGGATTTGATCCATGTTAGTTCAACTTCTTACGACTACTTCAGTCGAGTGCTTCTAGGATCCGTCTTTCCATAATAGGGCTATCATACTTTGTACCTTGCCAATCGTTCCGAGCCAAAAATCGATCCGCTGAGCAAGACTCTTTTATCAGACGTTCTTGGAACAATGGGTGTTCTTGCCGACTTGTTCTTTGTACCATATTCCTTAGATCTCGCTACTTAGATAACTTTTTGAACTCACCCTTACTTGGTTTGGTACTACTTCGGTAGGGTCCGTAACGGTTGTTTTGTACCTCTCAACGCCAGAATAGAAAGAGTTGTCTTTCCCACCGAGGCATTGGCCAACAATGGGGGAATCTGTATCGCCTTCTTGTTCAGAAAGTGACGCTGCTGTCTAAACTTAGTGACTTCGACCTGCTTGACTAAGTTTCATGATTATTGGAGTACTTCTTGGAGCATTCTTCTTTAATACGATATAGATGAGATCGATCATCTTGAGAGAATGGTCAGCCTAGCGAAACGAAGGAACGACTTACAGATCCAGGTTCTCTAGGCGCGGAACAATTTATGATTTGTCTTTATCCGCAGGGCAAATTACACCTTCTTCGTTCATCCCACTTCTATCTGACCTCCCACTGGAATATGAGAGCAAGTGTTCGGATTCATAAGAAATAGGGACTGGCAAAACTGCCATTTAATCAACAGTTACGTCCTCGGTCAATTCATATAATGTTCTTAAATCACCTGGTCAAGCTATAAGGTAAGATCTATGACCCGCTCGGAAAAGGTTGTCCCAAGCATTGTCCTTAGCCGAAATGAGGTGATTGTACATAGCTGCTTCCTTCGTGTGTGACCACTCGAGCTGGTCTAATCTTGGCTAACGATCCCTATGTTTGTTCTTTCTCAAAGTTTTGCTTCTAGTGGCGCTACCTTTGTTAGTTTGTTAGGTTGTTTTTCACGTGAGTCATTGGTAGAGGAATTGGTCGACTCATCAGGCCGGGCCAAAGAATAGAAATCCGATTGAAGAACCGGGGCGCGTTCCCTTCATGACGAGTAGAATTAGTTCGATTCCCAGTTAGTTGAGTGGTATTGTTAAGTTCCGTGACGAGTCAAATTCTTTCGTTTCGCCTTCTTTTCCGTGTGAAACCGAGCCGATCTTCCCAGACATTCTGAGAAAATCTAGCCTTCTTCCCGCTTGGATTTCTCAATGACGCCTACGTATTCACCTACTTCACTTGACCCGAGAAAACCTTCTTCTTTTGATCATTTTCAACACTAGCACGATGCTTCTTCTGCCTCCGCATGAGCCGAACAGGTTGGATGACTTTCAAAGGAATATAAACACAAAGAAATAGAAGCTGCTAATGAATCCCCTGGTGGCGGGAAAGGTGCCACCTATGGTTAAGTTGGGTCATCTTCTGTACTGGAATGGGAAGTGAATCTGGTCTGACACGATAGGTTAGAGCAAGCAAGGAAAGAATCACAGTGATTTAGCTAAGCTGCTAGTTGTAAAGCGATCTCTGGTGAAAGCTATCGAGGGAACCTCCCCTTCCTAGGAGCATCTGTGTCAATTCTGTATTCTATTGAGAAAACAAATTCCGGAAGCGAGAGGCGATCAAATATAGAAATTCGATCCTCAGAATTGAGAGAAAGTTGAATCTGGCCTGGCCCAAAAGTACTCATTTAGGGCAGAAATCGGATTTCCAACTCGCCGAGATCATCTGAAATCTTCCCCTTTTTCTTGTTTTTCCCGACACTTTCACTCAATTGAATTCGAATATGTTCTGGATATCGTGATACCTCCGATCCAGTCGCCTACTTGCCAATCTTTCCCGACCGAGCACTACTTATTCCACTCGTACCATCTTCTCTAGGCGGAGTCTGCCTTTTGATTGTTCCCTATAGTAGCTGCTGGCATTCCTCGCGAAGAAGCCTTTGGGCGAAAGATATGATCCGCAACTAATGAGAAATCTAATAATAGGTAAAACCGATTCTTGAGTTATGGTATCGACATTCTATAAGAAGTCCCCTCTTGCTTGGGTTGATTCTGCCTCGTTACTTACCAATACACCTGGAATTCTACATACAATACAGCTAAGGTAGCCAATCTGTATCTTCCCACTCATTACCCTCTTCTTGACAAGGCATCTGCCTGATTCGAAGGAATGGAGTTCTATATCTACCCAACTTCATTTGCTTGAGACTCTCTAAAAGAATGATCTGGCTTTTCTACTATTCATTTGTGGTCCATCAGAACAGCTATGCCGGAAGAAGCCGCGTCAACAAAGGAATCATTGCCAAGGAAGGGTTATGCTCCATAGTGTTCAGAAGCACCGGATAAATCAACTAAAGAAAGAACCTCAAAAGAAGCAGTTATGTACCCGGCCGTGTCATAAGATGTTCTTAAATCACCCGGCGGATGGGGAAAGAAGAATGCCAATTTCTGTGTTACTTTCGACAGGAGGTGTTCGACAAATGGGCCGCAAGAGAGATCCATATGAGGTACGTATTGGTCTGTAATTGGTTGGTGGAAGCAGCAGGTAGCGACGGGTGTGATAAACGATCAGCAGGCTCGATTGATTGGTATTTTCTGGTCTTGTGTAGGCATCCTGATGAACGGGAATTGTTCGATCCATTGGTTTATCTAGCGCTTGACAAAACATCCTCCCTGACCGAATGAATAGAGAGTCAAAGTAGGTCCCAAGAGCTAGTGTACCATCTGTGTGAGTGAATGATAAATGAATAACATATTAATAAATAAGATTGGTCTCAGGTTGAATTCGAGGTGTCCAAAGCGAGTCCTTTGTTTCGATCTGTGGGTTCTTCTCTATATCACCAACTATCGGAGAGGCCAGATAGAACTGAAATGAACAATTGGGATCTCATCCATAGAGAATCTCTTTTCCGCTTTTATTGTTGAAATGATAGTCCTTAAGCGGGAAATAGCTCCGCATTTCTTCGTTCACCTGGATTTTGTGTGGCTGAGAAATACAATAATAAAAGCCACAAGAGTTTCATTCCCAAAAAGTACCTCCTAAGATCTATCTTTGTAAGGAAAGTGTCTTCCGGTCGAGTGTTCGATTCATACATAAGTGAGAAGTTCTACGACAGCAATGCCCGCTTCGGGTCTGTCTTCGTAAGCCACTAAACCACAGGATTCTTCGCCATCAAAGAACATGGATCGAGATTCTAGCCGTTAAGGAAGGCGCTTTCGCCCTATGTCGCCTGAACTGAACTCGTAAATCTGGTATGCGAGGGAAGGCTTTCAAGAGCGTTGGTTAGCAAACAGGTGTTTTAGGCGTCAATGAACAATCTGATCTTTCTTCATCAATAGGTTTTAAAGCCCTTCTTCTAGCCTCCGCTTCTGCTCCTTCCGAGTTAGTTCAGCCATATCGATCGAGAAAGAACTCCTATATTGAGCTTAGATTGCTCTACTTCTTCCTTCTCGCTTGACTTGGAAATTACATACAGATACGAGTGATAGAAGGCTTAGGGATTCGATCAACGCTAGTTCAGCTTCTTACAACTACCTCAATCTAGTACTGAAATGACTCGACTCACTTTTGGCCCTAGGCTGGCTGGATGGAGTTATATTGGATATAGAATGAACCTTACACCTCAGGTGGCATATATTGATTCTATATAGATTGTTTCAGGAAAGCATAGAAAGATCAATTCCGAGAAAGCACAATGTCGAGGAAAGACTTCACGCAGAAAGAGCCGGGACGAGCGGACTCCAATTCCAAAGTGGACGGTTCAGAGCTGTCAAAGCGTCTAACTGAATTAGGTTACCTTCCGGCGCATACCGTTTCTCTGTTGTTTTTCCTCTCTCTTACCACACTCTATTTATTCTATTTGATAGCGACTTTCCCAATGATGGTCAAAGAACTTCCAAGAACTGCAACCTAATACCATAAAGAGAGGGTTCTCCCAAACAACCCAATTCGAGAAATCAAAAACATAGGTTCGAACACAGTGGTGGTTGTCACATCCACCTTGTAATCTCTTCGGTTAATAACTTCTACTTCTATGAATAAGGAGTCCCATTTCATCTATATCGCCCGTCGTGGCTCGTATCATTTGATTAGTTATGTGGGAATGACATTCTTGAACCATTTAAAGCGGTTCCGTCCTTTCGTTCATGGAAGACAACCATCTCGCTTTCTAGCTCGATCCATCGGCAGTACCCCATTCGGAGTATAAAGGAGCGGTGAGTGGACCGTAACAGTAGCACTGAAGTGTCGCTAAGTTCTCCTCGGGCTTCAGTAGTTCTTTCTGAGACTCGGTTGTTAGGGAATGGTTTCCTTCATGGTCTAGTGGGTTCGGCGAGTGACTAAATTGAGCTCGACTAATGGAGAACAAGGCGATACGTCCTTCTATAGAGCGATCGGATTTCCACTTTATGCGCTCGGAGTGGTTTCCTGAATAGGTAGCGTTGGATCAATAGGCGACCACAACGATCTATTTATATTCTAGACTAACAAACCGAACCACGCCTTTAGCACTAGCTGCAGGAGAAAGGATACGTAGGCGAATTGATAGATTCGGAAGTGAATTCGGCTTTTAGGGAGATACCCGGATGGGGGTACTGGCGTAGACTTCACTCTTCGAAACCTTGGGGTGGCGACCCTTTATCTAAACAACCATTACAAGGAAGAGCCAGATAGAGATAGGTAAAGCCTTAAGACCAAAAACCCTACTACTTATTCTGTAGTATCTGCAATCGCTAGGCGGAGGAGTGAGACCCGCGACACCCATCCTACAATATAAGATTATCCACGAACTGTCGCTATGGGATTCCGCATTTCATCGTAACCATACTTAAACATTAACCCAGGTTAGAATAGATTGTATTGTAGCTCTTTCTCGTTGGGTAGCTATAGCTATATGTCACTACGGTTGTTTCGGGAGACAGGCTACCTGGGGCACCTTTTGACTTTAAGTTTAAATCAAGATGGAACCTTTTATAAGAAATAAGATATAGCACTCTCTTGCCGGGCTGCTAGGGGCATGAAGGTTGGTCTACGATCTACTGCTTTCCTAATGTTTAAGAATTCCTCGCGTTCTGTAGTCTTAGGACTGGCTCTCTGCCCGCCTCTCTATGGATGGATAGGTCAAGCCTGCTTAAGTTAGAGAAGGACCTCTTGGCCATTGTCTCAAGAGCAGCTACCGATGCTAGATTGCTTTAGCGAATCAACCGTCTATTATGATAATAGCAGCGGCATCTTACAACCTCTTTATTATCCTATGCAACTCTCTCTCTCCTACGCTCTTCAATAGCTGCTTGGCTTACAGGAACTACAAGACTAGAAGAAGTTACGCTACTCCCTATAGCAAGGAGAAAGTCGTAAAGTGATGTGATGACTCACTGTGCGGTCTGGCATCGAGAGCTTACTGACAACTCATCCATTCACTTCTGTCTTCACTTTGGGAAGAAATCCACGCGAAGATCGAACTCGGTCGGTCTATCGATCCATAGCCACTAGGGGGGGGGGTGGTGTCCTCTATTTAGGAGGAAATGCCCGATCTTTACCGAAGAGAAAAGCCCTACTCTCTTACAATTCAATTGGGAGTCGGAGCTGTCTTCTTTGGGGAGCTAGATGTTGATCTTACTACGGTTGGTTCTGTAATAAACTACCTGGGGCAAATAGCTCCTTCCTAAGGGTTAAAGGCAGGATGGATAGAATGTCTTTCCTGCCTTGAAGATCTAGCTTGACTTCTTTAACTATCTGGTAGTTCTCTAAGGCCAGTTCAAGCAGTCTGATATGGGAATAAAAACCTGTAAGCCCTTTCGATAGGATTCTTTCTTTTCCTCCTTAGTAGCTAACTGCGAGTGCTTTCAGGAGCTAACGTCTCGAGATAATCGATGCTATAGGTTTGTGTGAAACCTTTCGCCACAATACGAGCCCTCTCGATAGAGCCATCAGCTTTGTGTTTCTGCCACCTGCAGCCAAGCGTACGTTTGCCTCTTGGTAACGTGATCAGTTCCCAAGTGTCGTTCTTCTTTAGAGCCTCCATTTCTTCTATCATAGCTTTCTTCCACTGAGGATGATTGAGAAATTTAGGGTATCTTGGTGGAAGAAATCGCTGAAACGAAAGCTTTAAAGGAAGGAAGCTTGATAGGACACAAACAAAGTGATTCTATTAATAGGGCGAGAAGTCAAATATCTCTTTTCTTTCCTCGATACCGACATTCTAAGATGTAGAGGTTCATGCAGAGGATTCAACTGCTTATTCAGGCCGAGACAGGGCCAAGCTCAATTCCATTGTTAGAGGGTGCCACGCTATGTGCTTTCTTTGCTTCATCTTTCTCTGTCACCGTATATTCCCTTTTGTCTTTATTTGAAGTATATATTATTTCACTATTCAAATGGAACTGATCCCGCACTATAACCTTATGAGTCTTTCAGTCCCTCTGACTTTTCATGTCGAGATGAAAATAGAGGGGGAGGGGATTCGCGTTGAGAATTCGATATTCCAATCCAAGCTGTCGAAACAACTGCTGCTTATTCAGGTACTGGTACTGGCTAATGAATTTCTCCAGACTATCGAAGACAATCAACTGTGGGACTCCTTTATGTCAGGGGAGATTCCTTTAATAGTTGTGGAGCTCTGTTCAGAGAGACCTTAACAGACAGAAGCCCGAACTCATTACTTGGAATCGTGACAAAGGCTAGACATGAGAAGAAGGGTCATTTTTTTGTCTCCGGACTGGTAGTAGGACCTGGGCTATAAGTCGTCTGGTCTGGGTATCACTGTTATTATAAATCAAAATGAATGATTGCTCAAGTAGAGATAATGTCCTAAAACCAGTTAAGACCACGAATGAGTCTGCTTTCCCGAATAGGAGATTGGCCTAATTCTCAACCGGTATCCCATTAAGTAGGTCGAGCACTAAGCAATATTCTGCGAAATTGGAATAGCTTCCATTCATGACTTCTAGAGTGAAAAGTTTTTTTAATTGAATGGTTTTTTGCTATATTCGCATTTCAATTCTAAGCCACTATTGTTTGATATGTTATCGTTTTGATAGACCACCCATCCAGTTTGAGTTATAAGAAAAGCCCTTCTTTCTTAAGCCCTTTTGTATGTATGGGAGTCCTAATCGATTTTAGAAGAACGGCCTAAGGCAAACAGGATTCAAGCAGGGATAGATATATTAGGGAAGTCAGTAGAAGTACCTTTTTCTTTTATTCCACCATCTTTTCTTTTGCATGAGTTTGAATGGAAGTGCTTTTTTTTCCCTATTTCCTCCTACCTATTTACTTTTCATGGGAAAGGCCTCTTTCCTATAGCTAGTGTTGTTACGAAAGTACAAGAACTAGCTATCACTTTTCCTGGTAGAGAGAGAAGATTCCCTGGCAAGGCTAGAGAGAGATTTCTTTCCATTAATAGTTCATATATATAATAGTTTAGATAAGAGTTCTCGTTATCATAGTATTAAAAACAGTCAGTTAATCTAACTAGACTCTAACTGTAAATAGAATATACTTCTCGGGGAACCCTAGATCATATGCTTTTTCTCCGGGCAATCCTTCAGGCCAGGAAGCTACCTCCGTCTCTGGATACGGCAAGTGGGAGTTGCTATTCTTGAATGAAAGCCTTTCTTTTTTTTGGGTAATCTTTCTAGTCTTTGTCCCTTTTCTTTTCTTACCAGTGTAGGTCATTTTTCTCTAGTGGAGTGCCCCAGCGGTTAATATATTTAGTACGAGTGTCCTGTAAGCCAGTGCAGTGCTTTTAGCTTTGACCTTTTCTCTTGCTAAGAAAAAATGCTTTACCAGGCCAGCCAATGGGAGTTATATTGCTTCTGCCTTTAAGCGGGTTCAAGCAAATGAAAGCAAGCCAATGAGAAAGACATTTTCTTTTTAGATTTTTAGCCATTTGCCCTCGATGGAGGAGTAGTAGTTGCCAGACATCTATCCATCTATAGTCCCGGTCCCCCTTTAAGCTGCAGCAAGAGTGTCAATAGTGGAAGTAGTTGAGAGCCTCAGTAGAAGTCTAACGATAAGGCGTCCCCTTTCCAGTGCTTTCTAGGGTTCTCGGGCAAAATAAGGCTCCACGAGCTAGTTAGGGATAGTGGGTTTAAAGGCTAAAAGTTTTAAATAATATCCTAATGAAAGCCGTTACTGCTTTATGTGGCGGGCACTTCACTTTCTTTTTGGTTCCCACCCTCAGCTCATACAGCCAGGAAGGGGCAGTCTAACCCCACCATTTCTTCAAAATAAGTCAACAAAGCGAGTGAAAGAAAGGAAAGTCCAGCGCTTCCTACTAGGCATTTGCAGTCCTAAGCTAAGCACATGCAGTCTAAGTCTCTACTTTAAGTGCTTCCCATCTAGTGCTTCGACCCGCCAGTTGCAGAGCCTGTTGTTGGAGTAGCTTTGCCGGTTTCCTTGCTTCCGCCTTCCACTACTTCTTATCTCTTCGAGCCAGTTGAAAGTTTATATATAACTTATTAAGACTAAGTAATACTAGAAAAAAAAAGGGGTGGAATGGAAGTGAATTATATCTTCCAGCAATCTAGTGGAAAAGGCAGAGCCAGTGTTCATTCCTAAGTGTTTGCATTCGATCCAACCAAGAAATAAGTAGGGTAAAGTTCAGTGGAAGATAGAGTTGTTTTCCGTGAGGTTTCAGGTGTAGTGGCAGTTCTAGCAGCCTTCGTACTAGTTTCATTTTATTGTACGAGTGTGATTGCGACTGAGTGTAGTATTTACGGGTGGGCATCCGATCCGAGTGTAGAATTGTGATTTCGGGCTGTACCAAAAGCAGGATAATCTCACGCAAGTTCATTTGAAAGCCAGTATCAGTACCTTTACCTCACTTGTTATAAGAGCAAGCAGCTATTAATCTCCTTTTTGTCTTCCGACCTTACCGTGGAAGCTTAGAGGATCTGGTAAACGTATGGATACCAGGCATCTTTTTTATAAGGTTCCGAGTCATCCAATTGCAGTCTCTAAGGCGGTGTAAAGGTGCTCTTGATGCGCTTTATCTCCTGGCGAGTGACTTAAAGAAAACAAGTGAAGTAAGCTCTATCCGGGCTCATTTTCTAGTATTGAAACTAGGGCAAGCCATAAGATCAGGCACGGAATAAGCATTTTTTCTCAAGGCAGCAAGCAGGGATTTTAGGATAGCTGTTAATTAAGGAAGTTGCTAAGCAGGTATGGCAAATCTCTTTTCACAAAGGCAAGGCCAATTCATCTGGCTAGGGAATACATAGATGGATGATAGGTTGCTAAAGAGTCAAAGACGCTAGGGCAATCTCTTTCTTTTTTGGGGAGGGCTAGAGATAATTGTTCATATGCCCATACGATTATTGCCTAACACTTACGAGTCTAGCAATCCGCCTAGTCTCAAGTCAAGCAGGGGAGTCCTTTCTAAAGTAGCTACATCCCTTTTTAGAGAAAGATGCTCTTTATTTTAGACACTTATATTTATAGCTCACAAGAATGTGAATTTTCTTTCCACTTTGATGGATTTCCACAGAATAGTAGTAAGGGTAGAATAAGTAAGGCGCTAATTAAAATTGAGAAATTTTTCGTTCTATGGGAAGGCCTAATCCTAAAAGATCTAGTTGAAATGCTAGCTCCGAGGAATGGAATTTCTTTCGCGAAAAAAGTGCTTTTTCGAATCGAATCTATTTTTTAATATTTTTTGATAGCCCTGCTGCCCCGAGGTTTGAGTAGTAATTGGCTTCAAGGTTATCCTTTTGAGCGAATTCGAGTCCTAGGGCTTTCCATTCAGTTCCAGTTTGAGTTCCCTTTTTTGGTGTAAGAACCGTTGAGCTAACAGTGCTCAATATCTACCAGTAATACCAGGTAGGATAGGGGTTTACCAGGATAGGCGGCATATAATAAACTAGCATCTTTCCTATTTTAAACCACCTGCACCATTCCAGTACTTTCCAGTGCAAGCCCTGAGGAAGGCTACCTAATCTTTTTTTACTTGGGGGGTCGAAGAAAGGGGATAAATCTTGTTTCCTAGGAGAGATTGACTTCTATTTATTCCTAGCCATTTAGAGATGCAGTCTCTAGCCCTGGGTGTTTAGTTCCAATCTTTCCATCTATTGGGTTTGTACCTTTCCTTTTTAGCCAGGCCAGTTCTTTCCTTGAAGTCCTACTTCTCTGCAGTTTTAGTTGCAGTTGATCCTTTCGATTCCAGCCTGTGTTTTTTCCCTTTCTAACTAAGCCCTTCCCCCTTGCAGTAGTTCCTCCAGGTCTAAAAGGAGTAGGGGGCTTAGGCTAATAGATACATTTTTGTTTCTTTCCTGAGTTCGCTATATGCTATTCTCCCGGTCTGCCCTAATCTAATCTCTTCCAATGAGGAGGAGGGATTGGAGTATTCACAGTTTGGGATCCATCTGACTCTCAAGGTAGTTTTAGAAAGCCTTTGCTAAAGCCCTCTTTTTTAAGTGCTTAGGTAGTTTGATTTTCTTAATATTATAAGTTCAAAGCCCTTCCTTATCTTGAGAGGTTATCTTGCTTGCTGGGAAAAGACCTAGAGATTCAAGGATAAATAGCCACAATGCTTCCCTTCTGGTCAGTGTAAGTGCTTCTGCCTGTAAGTCTCCACCCCAGGTTAATATGTTAACGAATCCAAGTCCCCTTTGAAATGGGTAATCTTTCCAGCCAGCAAATAAGCCAGTGAAAGAGACTTTTTAAAGCAGGAAAGTTCAATCAAATCAGTAAGAGACAGGCTAGTTTGATCTTATCAAGTTTAGGCAAGTAGGGACCTTAAGGCAAGCTAGCTCATAAAATTGCATTTCTTTCTTCTCAGCCAGTGGAAGTAGAAGTTGTTGGAATAGCAGGAGAAGTCTAAGTCTCAATAGTGAGATTCCCAATCCCAGTTTACAGCCTTTCTTCCCCAATTCATGTTTATATTATATTACCTTAAGGCAAGAGCCTTTAAAAGACAGCTCTATTGCTCTAGTAATAAGCTGGGAGAAAAACGGAGATATTTAGTGATCATAAAGTCGATGGCAGTTCTTTTTTTTCTGTTCCATCCCTTATAGCTGGGAGTTTTGTTACACTGGGAGCAAGCTTAGATGCAGTGGAAGAAAGTGAGTTTGAAAGCCTTCCTGAGTCTTTGCCTATTTCAGTTTAGAAAGGCTAGTTTAAATTTAGGAAAGGAGCAAGAGAGTTTCCTTACATCCTGCTCCAGTTCTTCCGCCTTAGAGTGAGTTCAAGCAAAGGCTATGGATGGAGATGGAATTGGATAAGATCCTGTAATAGTGCCTTCTATCTCATGAGAGCCTGTTTCAGTTGTGATTTCTCTCGATGTCGATCCAGAGTAGGAGTAGTTTAACCAGTAACCAGTAAAAAAGAAAAAAAAAGGGACTTTTTTCTAACCTATCTTTTTTGAACCTATATATTAATATCGTAATTTTCATAGAATGAATATATAGCTTCCTCCTGCATATTCCCTCTTTCCTTCGATAGCCTTGTAGTTATATTTGCTTTTGGTCCAACCGAAAAGTCCATAGGATAGGAGCGGTCCAGACGAGCTTACTCTTAGCCATTTGAAGTAGTTGCCTAGGGATAAGTGGATCTCTTTATTTAGTGTTTAAGGTAAGGAGATTTTCCTTTCCGCGGTCTAACTATGAGGCAGGTTCGCGGCCAAAAGCAAGAATCTTTATCCCAGCAGGAAGGATTTTTCCCCTGTGCCTGTGAAGGAGAGTAGGTGCCTTGCCTCTTTCTAGGGTTTAAGCGAGAGTGCTCTTCAAAATAGAGAGACATTGGATAAGAAATCTATATCCATTTCTTTCCCTTAAGGCTATAGAGAGTGTTTCGGAAGTAAGTAAAAGAGCTTATAGTAAAAGAGAAGAGCTTTTATTTCCATGTTCAGCTTTTTCAAGGTAAACGCTCTACACCGGTGTGACAGCTAACTGAATTTTTAACTCTTCTAAGCCTTTCGTCAGAGAGGGAGATAAATAGGCTTTATTCCAAGATAGAATCTACTAGTTTTCTGATTTCCTTTCGATCCAGTGGAGGGACAATCTTCCTTTTCTTCTCCTCTTAGATAGTCATCTGAAAGCCCATCAAATTGAAGTTCTTCTGCGAGCAAGTTATTTTCCAGGTAAACCCCTTCACTGTATAGTCGAGTTTTTGCATCCCTTGTTACAGCGAGTGAGGAACAGGACTCAATTTATAAGGTCTTCTCTTGCTTTTCTATTAAATGAAATTAGAATACGAATACGGACTCTTAAAGTAATACTAAAAAAGATTATAAGAAATATGAAAGAAGTACCAATCGAGAAGTACTTCCTTTCTCGGTCGGTATTACTACTAGACTGACTATGCTTTCTTTAAAAGGGAGCCCCTAAAATTGAAGTGCCAGTTGGCGTGCTAAGGTCTTGTGAACCAGTTGTTGGAGTGCTAAGCCCCTAGAGTTTTCATTCTTCGCCTGGGAGTTTTTCCGCTTTAGAGCGAGTTGAAGTGTCAGTTTTTCGCCCTTCCCTTCCACCGTAGAATGATGTATAATAAGAATGACAAGGCCGGATAAGAAAGAGTGGCTCGAGAATAGGCTTTTCAGGATTAACCTGAGCCTAAGAATATGGCTTGTTTGCGACGAAGGGCTTGTTCTCTTTTCGACGCTAACTCGAAATTGAATAATCGAAGGCAGATGCAATATCATAATCGAAGAAAGCTGTTAGCCTAGGGCAGATCCCAGGTATGCTTAAAGGTATTCGAGTTCACAGGTGTAGTTGCGTGTACTTCAATTCATAGGGATTCTTATAGTGTTCAGTGTACTGGTAGAGTACAAGATCGAGAAATTCCCATTGTATGTCATTTTTGGTTGGAAAAAGCCAACCAACCGGTGAAATCCGAAAAGTCTCTCTTCAGTTTGAGGGGGAGAGCAGAGCAAATGAACATAAATCCAACCTAATATGATGAATCTCCTTCGCCCCTTATCTCCTCATCTTCCTAGGTTCCGTAAATTTATCTATTCGTTCTTCTTACTGCCTTCTATAGTTTCGTTTTTTTATCTTCTTTGTCTGAAAATGGGCTTTCTCGCCCATTTCAGTTCTGCGCTTTCAAAAGCGGGACTCTATTTTGGGGGGCGCGCCCTCTCTTCATTTTTGATGAAGATTGGCTGCTCCGGCTTGGTTTTGCAGTAGAATGAGCTGCAGACTCGCAGTGTTATCGATTACTTAAGTTCCATCGACTTAAGCGCCTCCACCTCTATACCCTAAAAAGTATGGAATAGGGCGAGTCTTCGTTACACTCAGCGTAGTCAAAGGGTCACAGAATAGATATTACTAAAAAAAAAAAGGAAAGAACGATCTTTATTCCTGTTTAGGAAAAGGAAGATGCCCCACTAGTCTGATTTTATTGATCACTAGCCCTTACTCTCAGTCACTGATTCAAGAACGAATACCGAGACAGCCGTTCCCTTGCCGGTCTACTGCCTGATGGCTTTACATCGCTAAAGAATCAGTAATTGACAGCAAGAACTAAGAATCAATAAAAGGAAAGTACCAATTAGATTGGCAATGTGCGCTCCTGTGGGAGGCGAACCCACCGCATAGGTGCCTTGTTCTACCGAGAGATGAACTAAGGAGCGGCAACCCCTAAAATCTCTTCAACCATCTCTGAACGACCGAACAAGGAAATTCTCTGAACTCGGTCAAAGATAAATACAATTCGAAACGAGCG
>CM066997.1:18065146-18075146 GCA_033977485.1 Hydrangea macrophylla
CTTCAGCGTCACATCAAGGTGACAGGATTCGAACCTATGGCCCTCTGTACCCAAAACAGATGCGCTGACCAGACTGCGCTACACCTCGTCTCACCACCCCGGAGCATATAGATCCACCCGATCGATGAACACTCAAACCGAACTCGCCCATCCTTTTGTTGGGCACAGGGACGCGAGAACCAATCCGAGTAATCCACCGTTTTTTTTAGAAAATCTGCCTCCAGCAAGATAGGGCGACGCCAAAAAGCCGTATAGTGCAGGAGCGCTCACATTTTTTGGCTTACTCTTTCACTTGAATTTCCAAATCCGGCTCGCTCCCGGCTACGTGTCCTTTGGACCCTTCGCCCGCTTAGAAGTGGATTCGAACCACTGACACAAGGATTTTCAGTCCTTTGCTCTAACCAGCTGAGCTACCTGAACCACTTTCCTAAAGTATGTTTTCTTCATCGAATAGCGCCCTACCTTACCACTTGACTAGTAAGGGAAAAGCCCTTTACTAAAAAAAGAAAAGAGTTAGGGCTTTTTTCGCTTGTTCGTCAAGCTTTCGAGCAGCTCTTTCAACTGCCGCCTAATCCCCCAACATGCTCAAGAACCGAGAGCCGTCCAGTCCCTGGACGGCCGGAGGGAGCTTGCTTATAGAAAGAAGATAGGCCGGTCAAACAAAAACAACGCGCAACGGGCTCCCCGCTCCTAGTCACTAAGTAGTGCTATTCTGTCCTCCGGGGGACTGGACTCCACCAAGAGGTTCTTTCTCTCACGTAATTTCGCCCGCCCGTGGTTGGGTATGGTCCGTGCCGGAGGAAATGGGATTCGAACCCATGATACAATCTTCTTGTATGTCGATTTAGCAAACCAATGCCTTAAGCCACTCAGCCATACCTCCAAGTTGTTGATCGGAATGGAATTTGATGTGCCGGGTTTGGTTGGTTGCCCGAAGGGCTATCTGATCCGATCAACTGCGTAAGCCGTAGCGCGCTAGCGCGCGTACTCTTCCTCTATGAGCGAGACTCTATCCAAATCTGCCACTCGTTGGGCGACGCCTTCTTTTCTATGAACACCCGACCACTGAATGATGAACTTTGCCAGTTTTCGCCTCCGACCCGACCAGGAGAGAACACACGGTCAAGCCAAGCCCTTACCCGCCTGAATTGAATTCATATCTCCTTCGTCTGGTCGAGAAGGGAGAAAGCCCGGGGAACTGGACTGTGACTCTTTTATTACATTACGGATAAGTCCATTCTCGTCATGATCGATCCACGTCCTACCGTAGTGCCCGGAGAACCGGGCTTGCTTAGCTTACAAAGCTAGCTCTTACTAACGCGAAGGAATTTTGAGTTGATTGCACGAGCTAGCCAGCAAGCAAGCAAACCCCCCCTTACTCACCTCTCTCTCTATAAAAAAAGCCCTTTCTCCTTTTCATAATAATAAGGTAAGCTTTCAAGCCCCTTTACTTTCTATTATTATATTAGTAAAGCACTGGAGCGCCCTTTGTATATAAAGGTAAGGCCTTAGTTTTCCCTATCTTACTAATAATAAGAAAGGGGGGTGCGGTGCTTTTTGTTTTTTGTTTGTGCGTGCAGTAAGGAGATCTTTGGGATAAAAGCCCCGTCTCCCTTTTAACTAGGAGAGAAAGCTCCGCGAGCTTCCCCTTTGCTCTATAGAAATGGATGGAAATGCCCGCCCGTTGTTCCAAACGCGTCTTGGAGCAAGAACCTCCGCCCGCGGGCGGGCTTCCCTACTATTGGATCGCGAACCGCTGCCGTATGGAAGACTCTAACCACTGAGTTAAGTAGGTCAATGAGAGTTCCTATTCGATCCATTTCTTTTCTTCTTCAATTGATCATAGCTATGCTATTCCATGACTCCCACTAGGTGTAAAGTGACTGGGTTCCAAACCTCACCCTTGAGAAAAAGATATTTAAGCTGCTTCATAGATTTCTGTCTTTCTGTTACGCGACAGCATCACGGTTGTTACAGCCGGCGCTCTGCGTTCATGATACTGGGGTGGGGTTCCTTGATATTAAGGTGTCAAGGCGGTCGGGAATTGGCTGAGGAAGAGGAAGAACCTGAACTTTGATTATCTGTAGCTGTTGGAACAGGGGCGGTTGAAGAAAGTCGTCTGGGGACTAGAACGCTCGCCCTGATCAATGCGAAATTGATCGAGATGGGATCATGATTTGATTGGAGATGCGTAAGTAAGAGGAAATGGGAGTAAGCGGGCTTTCTATATACTATGATTCACCTTTTTCATTTCTTTCATTTTATAGAAACTAGTGATGCACTTCTATAGCCTTTAGCCTTTATAGTGAAGTTCACTCCTTTGGAATTGAAACTTATCTTATTTTAGCAGCAGAAATTGCCTTATTCTTTGCTGCTACAGCGGAAAACTTCAAATCAGAAGAAACTTCCTCTTTGGCTTTGAAGCTACAGCTACCTTTCAATCAAAAGCTGCTACAACGCGCGCTTGCTATTAGCTTATTTATTTACTTGAGGCATAGGCATAGGCATAGGCGGGATAGGGATAGGGCTTTGCTTTAGCATAGGGCTAAAAAGAAGCTCTATAAGCCGAAATATAGTACCCGTAAACCCTTGACTTCCTCTTCTTTACCATAGGGTAGGGGGCGGCTTTGAAGCTATAGAAAAAAAAGGCTACTTATTTACTAGCTTTGCCTGCTTGGTTAGCTACTAAAGCAACGCTATTTTGCTATTCTACAGCTTTAAAATGGCTCCTAAAGCTAACTACTAGCAATAGCTATGCTCATTTTAGGGCTCCTAAAGCTATTGCTCCTAAAGTACTAGCAAGAGCTAATAGCAAAAGCAAAGCTAGTAGCCAGCCGCTGCTATCTCTTCCTATATAGCATAGCTTCCAAATAGCCCAAAGCTATTGTCGTATAGAGCTTCCACCCTCCCTACGCTAAATCAAAGGAGTTACTAGAACAGCTAAGGTAGTAGCCTTAGATTTAGCTCTAGCAGCTAGGAATTGAGCTTTCAAGCTTTGCTTTTGGTTTCATTTAGCTGTAGCTGATTTGGATTGAAAGCCTGTAGCAGCTTGGAGCACACTCGATTGAACTCACACAGGGAGCAGTCTTACCCAACAACGGCGTTAGAGGACGTCGACATTGGCCAATGAGGAGATTAGGCGGCAGTTGAAAGAGCTGCTCGAAAAGGGTCATGGTTGGCCCAGTACATCCTCTTGTGCCTCGCCCCTATCTCTAAAGGGTCTTGGTGCCGAAGAAGGCTCGTGGCGCATGTGCGTGGATTAGGATTATCGCGCCCTTAACAAGATCACAGTAAAGAATCGCTATCCTTTGCCAAGGATAGATGTCTGATTCCCATTTGACTAGTTGAGGGAGCCCGTTACTTCACCAAGATAGACTTGAAGTCGGGATACCACCAAGTGCAAGTGGTGGAAGGCGTTGGAAGACCGCGTTAAAGACAAGGCAAGGGTTATATGAATGGATCGTCATGCCACTCGGCCCTATTACGGTAAGGCCAACGCACCTGCAACCTTTATGCGGCTGATGAACGATGTTCTTAGGCTTTATTTAGATTGGATGAATTCGTCACGGTCTACGACGACGACATCTGGTTTATAGCAGCAAGACCTGGGAGGAGCATCTGAAACACGTAGAGACTGTTCTAGAAGCTCTGCGTGAGCACCAGCTGAAAGCCCATACGGAGAAGAGCTTACTTACTTATGAGCAAATAAGGGATGAGGGAGCTGAGCTGGTATACTTGGGGCACATCATCGGCTCATCCGGAGTCAAGATAGATCCTGAAAAGACGAAGTCTGTCCGGGAATGGCCAACCCCCAAGTCGCTGACGGAGGTAAGGAGTTTCCTCGGCATGACCAACTACCTCCGCACTAAAGATTCATAAAGAACTACTCCCGGTTGATCTTACTCGGGGCCCAGAAAAGAAACAGACCTTTCGATGGGGAGAGGATCCAGAGCGTGCGTTCCAGGCACTTAAGGAGAAAGTCTGCGAAGCACCGGTTCTGGCCATGCCAGACGTTCAGAAGCCGTTCGAAATCAAGACGGACGCTTCTGCTCATGCTTTGGGAGCCGTTTTATGGCAAGACGGCCGAGTGGTCGCGTACCACAGTGAGATGTTCAATACAGCCGTCTTAAACTATCCCACATACGAGAAGGAGATTTACACGAGAGTGCTGGCTGTGAAAGACTGTAGGCACTATTTGCTCGGGAAGGAGACGCTTTAGGAATAGGCCACTCTGATCAACAAGCCCCTTCAGTATCTACAGATGCAGTCCAAGCTTCAGGAGGCGCGTCATATGAAGTGAGTTTCAGTTCCTGCAACGGTTCGAGTTGGTGATCAAGTACAAGAAAAGAAAGGCCAACGACGGTTGCAGATTTTCTGTCCAGACCCCATTTTGATGTTATTAGTAAAGCGCCGCAACTGCTGTTTCTACCACTTTATTGGACTTCGGGGACTTTACGGCGGAGTACTCGGAGGGACGTCGAAAGGCGTCTGGGAGAAGACGGCCCGACTGCAGACGGCAGATGGCTACAGCCGGCTAGACGACTTACTCTACAAAGACGGCAGAGTATGTCGGGCAAAGAAAGGCGTCTCGCGGTCCTTCATGACACCAGAGTTGGATTACACTTTGGAGTGGATCAAACTCTGGCTCACCTGGAAAGGCATTCTTATTGGCCCAGGATAGAAGCAGATGTCCAACGGTGATGGGTTGTGTGTGCTCTATGCAGCACGTCGAAGCCGTCCAACAGGAAGTTGGGGCTTTATCAGCCCAATACCTTCCTGGCCATGGGAAAAGCATAACCATAGATTTCGTAGGACGATTCCCCTATCTCTTAAAGGGGGGGAATAACTACGTTTTTGTCGTAGTCGACCTTTCGGATTCAGTAAGATGGCCATTTTGTACCAGGTCGATGCGCTGGCCGAATTCTGCTTCAAAAATGTAGTGGTCTAATGCTGTCTTTATAAAAAATATGCTGCAATCTTCAATCATCGTTCATCGAGCGCTTTCTCTCATCTGCCTTCTATTATGCCTTTGTGGTCGTTAACGGGAGCAAATGAAGAGGAGCACAGCACCCCCCGCACGAACAAACATAACTTCCCCGTAGGTCGTTATACCAATCAATCGATTGGGCCGGAATTGACAGAAAGCTACATTTGTCAATTGATCGTTACCAATAGAAAGTGGAACGAAGTCCTGGGGAATTATAAAGATCGATGTGCCAGATCGAAACCTTCTTCATTATTGGAAGAAGATCGCTTCGCTTCGCAAAGCTAGGGATTTCATGGAGAGCTGCGAACTTTGATCTTGAATGCCCTGGGCAGGGCGCCTTGTGCGTGTGCTTAATTGTTCGTTGGCGCGTAGCTTCATTCGTGCATGGCTCTAGCCTTATTGAGGAAGAAGTAGGGGCCTGGAATTGCTAACAGAAAGAGCAGCGGCCTGCCCCACACGAAATGCTTCTACGGTTAGCCTATGATGTACGACCGTAGGTTCCATGATTTGGAATCATCGTAAGGAGAGGGCTGGGGGCTATGTTGGGACGAGATTGAACTTCTCAATTCCATGGGGATCCAACTAAATAAAAAAAGCAAAGACTAGGACTGCACTAGCCACCTAGCCTCAACCAAAGGCTATAAGAAGGGACCAACCCTTTACCGAAGATCCCATTTTTTTTTTCTTTGAACCCTTCGCGCCATGTCCTCTATCTCTTTCGATCGATAAAGGTTGGCTCTGTCTCTAATCTCTTCGGCTTCGACCAGACGACTACTTTACTTCATCGATCGCTAAGTCAGTCATTCAGTAAGTACAGCACTCACTCTGGTCAGTACGTACAGTCACCAATCCAGTAAGTCAACGGGCAATGCCCGTAACTCAGACAGCCCCGCTAAGTAAGACAAGAAAGCGCTTCGCTTGGTTGTCAGGTCAGGTAACTAAGGTTGTGGTGTGGAATGCTTAACTATACAAGGGGCTGTATGCCGGCCGACTAAGAAGAAAGAAAGCAGCCCTTGTATAGGTTGGTATAGTAAAGGGGCTTAGTGAAAGGCTTAGTTTTAGTCACTTTATGCCGGCTAATCAACGCTACGAGATTAGGCCTAAGGCATAAAAGAATGCAAAATATAGAGAAAAAGACTAAAATACCCGAAAACAACACATAAGTACATGAATACTTCTATTAACATCAAGTACTTGCTCTTTATTATGTAATCGAGAATATCTTCCCTGCACCATTGATACCTGAGCCACTAATCATATGACAGGCTGCTCTTCATCTTTCTCTATAGACCTAAGTGGTGCTGGTACGGCATCTGTCTCCCTTGCAGATGGCTCCCCTCTATTGTTTCCATTGGCTTTGTTTCCTCTCTTCGGATTTAGAATGTTTTTCATGTCCCTTTCAATGAAAAAAATCTGCTTTCTAATTACTTAAAAACCGGCAATTAAAAAAAAGTAAAAAGTGCTTGGGCTACATTTTTTCTTGCCCCCCTATGAAGAAAAAAAGTGTTTCAGGACCTGAGAACGGGGAAGAAGATTGGTGAGGGTAGAGAGAGGGGCTATACTACTTGGCCATGGCAGCTTCGTCTTCTTTTTCATCTTCATCTTTCTCTGCTGCAAGTGAGTCGTCAAATAAAGAGGTGGACAACATTTCATGGTAGGCATGGCATAGAAGATTGGGACATCCACATGATCAGAGACTAGAGCAGATGGCGCTTCTTGGATTGTCTCCTCATTGATTTCCTCCTGCATGATAAACATCTTTAACACGCACTACGTGTCAACTGTCAAAGCACTGCAATCTTCCCTTTCTCTCTTCTCCGTATCTGTTTTCTTAATTCCAAGGGACTCTATCAAGATTGTAGACGGGAGGTGGTTGGTAAGGGATAATGCATTTTTGTGGTGCAGGCATGGTGAGGGGTTGAGTCGGGATTTGAATAAAAACTAGATTTTGGGGTCAAGGGAATGACTCCACTCCTCTGCCGGGGCTCGTTCCGAACCGGGCTTCATTCAACTCAATCACTTGGCAGGGGGGTTATAGGGGGATTTGGCCTACCAACTGCAGGCTCGGGTGGGAGAAAGGAGATGGAATCAACTCGACCGCTCTACTTTCCTCTTTCTTTTCCTTAGAGAGTTTCTCGCTTTCGTAGTCTAGCATAACATACGATTATACTATAGCATAGTATACTTGCGCATAGTTTAGCATAGCAGTATACCTTATCTTATCTTATATAGTCTTGATGCTTGATACGTAATATTCAAATTCTTCTTTCCTTTTATCCACTATAGCAATAGATATACCAAAAGAGCAAAAGGTGACTATAGATAGGGCGTATGAATGTTGGCCATTTTTCAGGCATAAGGCACAAAGCACTCGACTCCCATGGTTTAGAGTGCAACAATCAAGAGGCATCGACTAGACTAGGATGCCACACCTCCCACTCGCAAGAACACGAAACCTGAAGTAGATAGGCAGTTATCAAGATCACCGCACCAATCAACAAGGGGGTAAACTCAAATCTGAGTCCAGAAAAAACATTCTTCATCCTCCTCCATAGTATCAACATACCGAAAATAAAAAATTTTCTAGATCATACCTTGATTAACTACCCAAACCAATCAACACTACACGTGTCACAAGGTTTACACACTATGATATATTGACAGACCATGAATCCGGTGGGCACCAAAGACCTTCAACTTAACTGTTTATACCTAACTTACCCTTCGAATTACAGGGCTTAGGACACTAACAGTGCTACTGCTTTTTTCTTAAAATAGAGTATGCAAAGCTGGCTCCACCCATCTATGTACTGACCATACTCAACAATGTAGCTTATATGGTATTAGGTGCACTAGAGCTGGCATGATCGCTTCCATATCTTCCATCTCCTAGACTACTACTACTATACTAAAGGGGACAAGCAAAGCCCTTCTTAGAAAGCAATTAACTCTTAGCAATACTTCAGCATCACCCCTAGTAAATGATGTAGCGAGTGCAGAATCAACAAGTTCCAAACCTTACCCTTGAGAAAAAGATATTTAAGCTACTTAGCCCAAACACTTGTATTAGACTGTAAAAGTATAAAAATGCAGTCCCAGTAATGAATCGGGAGAGTTATAGCTCCAACAAAGAAAGATATCATCCCAATGACGATATGGGAAAGGAAGTCTCCACTCCATTTTTCCCTTGGAGCGAACTATATTGCTGTAAGCTCAGCCTAGAAATATCCATCAACGTTTTGGGTTAGGAAAGACTAACTCCTAACTAGGTTCGACTTTACAGGAGAAAGAACCCCATCGAAACTATAAAACTCGATCATCTCCTTCATTCTAACCCTGTTCAGAAAGAGCTCTTTCATTTCATAAAGGCAATATGGATGGACTAGACTCAATATCTACGCGGGTCAAGGTAAAAGATTCCTTAAGAAAAGGCTTCATCCAAAACTCTCAATGCGCGAGCGAAATCAATCCCTTTACTCTCAATACATACCCATTTCCGGTAAGGGCACTGTCGGCAAATACTCGAATCCATTGACAGGCGTACAGGAGGAACCTTATGACAAACTAAAGCCTTGCAGAGGAATTCCTTTGCCTTATATATTAGTAAGCTCCTCTAAAAATTCCTTTAACATAGGGGAAGATTAGCAAATGCGATATCAAGCTCACTATATCGAGTTGGGTCCCCCCGTTTAGTCTATGGGCATTCGCTGTGCCAACTCTGATGCGGAACCTAGGATATTTCATTATAGCTTCGGATTCTACGACCAGCACAGAACTTACCGAAGATGTTGCAAAAACACAAGTGACGTCAGGTTTTTTCGGGTTGAAAAAAAACTATCCGAAGCGGTCTAACAACTTCGTCTGATAAGGTGGCCAAATCTCACTTACGAGCCTTACTAGTAAAAGGGCTCTACCAGCACCAAAAATGCATCAACATCTTTCAAACAAAGGCTGACTAATAATGGAAATGCCAGATATCCAATCTTTCAGGTTCAAAGAATAGGCTCCTAGTGGTCTTCTTTTTCATATAAGAAATGCAAAGGGGAAGATTCCTGATTCCTAGCCTCTCTCTTCTTTGACCTAAACAAGTTCGCTGTATAAGATAATCTCAACAAAAAGAGGTGATAGTCTGATCTATCAATCGCCAATCAGGAAGAAATATAGGTCCTCTAATGAATCCCCTAGAGAAGGATAGGGGAATACCTTTACTCTCTTCGCACTAACGTTAAGATAAAATTCAAGCTTCTTCAGTACTCCTTCGGTCAAGGAGATGCCCGAACGATATAGATAGAGCGGAAGCCTTCAGCACTAGGAGTTCTATTCCTTTATCCCTAGTGATTCTCCGGGATTTCTGCTCTATCTCTCGGCTCTCTCTTACGGAAGAACCTTCCAACTCATGTTATGATATAGATCCCCAAATATGACTCGACCATTCATTATCGCCTCTCCGGTTTTTTAGGGAGATATATGCCCTCTATAGAGTTTCACATAGCCTTTGGGAAGGCTCGGGGGTCAAGGCCTTCTCCGATAATCGATAGGCGAGGCGGATTGATTATTCTCGTCCCGGCCCTAATAGCTGTTATAGTATCCGATGAGTTGGGTGAGGGAGAGGACGACTATTGATGCCTTGAACTCGACTCCTCTAGAGAGTCCTCCTTCCAAGGGGCTATGCTCTGTCCTAACCATTCCTTGCAAAAAGCCCTAAAAAGCAGTAAGTAATAGCGGATTTATTCAAATGTCGGAATAAGAGTCAAATACCTTTGACTCCAACTATGCCCCTATTAGTAAAGCTTTAAAACCATCATTTTTTTTTACTAGAGAAGTCTATCGTATTTACTCCTCCTCCCTAGAGGGGATAGAAGACTGGACTAGAGACTGCCTCGGATTATTAGTGGAAGGAGCGATCGAGAATCAAGCTTCTTAGTGGAAAGGAGGTAGGTTCAGTATTCTCTCTCTACCGCCTCCATCCCACGTTCCTACCTCGAGGGATAGAAGCCTTCTGACTCAACGCCT
>CM066997.1:18080146-18110146 GCA_033977485.1 Hydrangea macrophylla
AGCGGTTCCTTCTGATCCTAGAAAACGTCCGAAAAAACCTGCTACGGAACTACCGAGAAGGGGCAAAAATACGATAAGTAGATACATAATTTCGAGTGTGATCAGACAACCAAAAATCAGACAATGACAGAGCGGCCGATTGATCGACGTCCGAAGAACGCTCGACCGAAGGAATGAGTCAGAAGGTGAAGCCCCAACGACAAACGAACCTACGCGCGGAGCATTTTCGGGATTAGCCTCCTTCCTTCTTACTTGACTTCCAATTCGACTCTTTTTTCTTGAATCACTTCCTCTTTCTTTTTTCCCCTATTTGACTTAGGCTGGAAAGAAAGAGGTGCTTGCTTTATGAAACTGAAACCTTCGATCGGAATACGAATGAGATCAGAAAGGCCATCATTGGGGCAAACGATGCAATAGCTTCGGTTAGAGCAAAGCCCAAAATGGCATAACCAAATGATTGTTTAGCCAATGATGGATTTCGCGCCACGGAATGAATCGAGGAACTAAGGACGTTTCCAATACCGACAGCAGCTCCCGCTGAAGCAATTGTAGCAGCTCCGGCACCCATTGATTTTGCACCTTCTAACATCTCGAGTTGAGAATGATCGTCACGCTTTTTCATTCACGATTTTGTGTTATAGATTCCTCGTCGATTCTTCCCCTCGTTCCTTTTATCTTGGGCATCTCACTTGGAATGCAAAGCATTCTTTTCGATCTTGTACCCACGGTACACTAAACACTAACCCAATCTCGATTAAAAAAAGAAATTCTTGCAACTACGAAAACTACAACAACCTCCGTGAACGGACGCTTTCAGTTAGTTAGACTTTTATAACTATATAAACAAATATAACATGCGATATTTATAAACATCTCAACCAAACTCTTTATTTGCGAAGGCCGAAGGAGAATGCGTTCTTGAGTCAACAAGCTTACCTTATATTATAGATAGGTTTGGAACCCTTGAAAGCCCCAAATCCTTGTCCGTGTTCGGTTCCTTAGTTGACGTCAGCCCTCTCCCCTAACTAGCTTTCTTTTTTGTTAGGAAGCGAGAGCTAGCTCGACCAGCCCGTCGATCCTAACCCTCGAAAGCGAAGGGCGAGCCGACAGCGGCTGAGGTAAGCATTCCGGTCTTAAGCCAATCAGTCCGAGTAGGCAGCAAGCATAGGGGCATCAGTGTTCTTTTTTTTCCCCTTACTCTCTCTATAAAAAAGCCCTTCTTTTTATAACTCTTATTAGTCAGCTAGGAATCAAAGAGATGCCATTACTTTAGAGCTACTAGCTTAGCGAATCCCCTTGCTTTTATTCAATAGTACGATCCCCGGCCATATGTCCTCCTTCCACTCTTGTTAGGGCATAACGGTTGGCGGATAGTGGCTGAGCGTTAGAAGAAAGAAGCATAGGAAAGGTAGCGAACTGTGGAAAGCCTTAGGTAAATCCTTTAGTTCTGGAGTCTTAGGACTTGCTCTCTATGCCCATTTCTATTTAGTAAAAAGGCCAGTGAAAGCAATCGAATGAGGAGACTAAGCTTCTAACAAGTCTCGATAAGAAAGCGCAATCAGGCAAATCCAAGCGGTATCTCTATGCCGTTTAGCTCATCTAGCGCATCTGTAACGGTCAACTGTCGTCAACGAGAATATGAGGAAAACGTTCTTCATGGCCGATTTAGTCTAGTCAAAAGATGTGTTCAAGCTAGCTCATAGGCAGAGTATAGGTCAATGAAAATGCTCAAATAGGCCTTATTTTAGTAGCATCTGCCCTGCCCGCCTTTCTGTTCAATAAACGGTCTAAGAGCTCTCGCAATAGGTCTATGGCAAAGGGGGAATCTACTTCCCTTGTCTTTGTATCGGTATCAATGCGCAAACGCTCATCTCTATCTGTATACGTAGCTTGGTTAATTAAATCTTCCTGATCTACGACCACCCTTCCCTTCTATCTCAATCAATCGTGTCCTGACTCAATCCGTTCTCTTCCCTTCCTTAATCGGTCTCATGGGTCAGAGTACTTGGGCCTGGAAAAAGGATCTCAAATAGCCTTTCTTTTGTAGTAAGCCTATTAGTAGCTCGTACCGCTCCTCTAGTTCAAGTAGTTAAAGAGTTAAGCTAGCTTAGTGAATCGATTTCAGTATGAAACTCCTCCCCTTCATCCCTTGCTTCTTTGAAAGTGCTTTCCTTTGAGTGAAGTCAGCATAAGTGCATTGGTCACATAGGCTTGAAAGTACCCGCTCGTGTCCTATTCAGTCAATTCCTTGTTTAGTCTTCTTGTAAAAGTCTCGCTGATTGGCCCTGCTAGTGTGCGAATCCCGTAGCCTTTTCTGTCCATTCCGTCAGAGTCTTATGTGGCCTGGCTTCTTTCATCGGTGGAATCTGGCCCTCCAGCCTTTCCCTCTTCTGCTAGCCCTTCCCGGTCAACTGCGGAAAACCTTCTCAATTCAATTGCCGATTTTTGAGCCTATCTCGCTAGTTCAAGCCCTCTTATGGGTCTTTGTACTAGTTCTGCTTTCACATGCTCTTTAACTTGCCCTGATCTGCCGTCCAATCCACATACATTCATTCTACTCGGTAAATATGGCTTAGCTGGCTCTCTGCCCGCCTCTCTATTATTGATAGGCTCGGTAGGCTAAGTAAGTACTTCCATTGGCCAGTACTTCTCTTGTTAGGCTAGCTAGTAAGTAACGTAGACGTAGTTGGCAAGGCTTTCGGGCTAGTAGCTTATGAGTCAGAAGCCTGGACAATGAGAAGCACATGCCTTAGCTTATGGGTAAAATAAAGAAAGAAGTGTGCTTCTTCCCCTTTTGGCCACAAATGTGTGTGGTGCCCCTCTATTCACGTAATAGACTATTGCTCTTGGGTTGTTCATCCTTTTCACATGCATGCATACAACTCGGTATAGAAATGCCAGGCTCAAAAGCATTCGAGCATATCTTTTTTTGAGTAGCTGCAAGTGAGCCTTATTTTCTTAGTATTAGTCAAATCGCTGTCTTGATCTAAATATAGGCCTTTAGGCTAAGATATCAACGGATAGTTCTTTCTTAATGGGATGAGGGGAATAAGTAGCTGATCAAGAGAGATATGAGAAGCAGGCTGTACTGCAATCTAACTAAGTGGTGTGTGAGATCCGGCAAAAGAGGCGCGTTCTACTAGACTCTTTTACCAACCACCAGCGTCCATTACAGCGCCTTCGCCCTACATACATAAGGGAATCGAGGTTTGGAACCCCTTTTCTATTCGAATGAGAAAATCCGAGCATCCGCCGAATTGGTAAGGCAGACGTATCAATCCAATCCATACGATTCATTCATTAAGAAATTGACGGGTGTGAAAACCGGGCAAGGTTGTGCTATCCCCCTGTTCAGCCCTACAAAGTAAGCCCTCAAAGTCCTACCTTATTCTTCTCGGATTTGAAATTTCATGATTGCAAAGGAAAAACCTACTTAATGGATAGAAATGTGGTGATCGATCAAGTCTATGCTACGGGTAGATTTGTACATGAGAAGGAGACTGCGGGCCAGCCACTTCTGTCTAATATAAAACCATGCTTTCCCTCCCTCAAAACAATGCTCCTCTCGCTAAAAAAGAATTAGCATACTCCATACATATCCGAAGTGAGTTGGCTGAAAGACCCAGAAGTCTAGTCTAGAGGGGTTTTAGGATAGGAATAGACAGGATTCATTTCAGATCCAGTACAAATCTAATCTAATTAGATCCCTTTGAATTTCTTAATTTCCTATTTTCACACAAATTTTGCTCTTTCCTACGTTGCTTTCCGGGGCCCATCTAAGTGATGTGCGCGGTACAAAGGCCTATCAATCAGGTAAGCTCGGAACTCTTTTGATTCATCCTATCGGCTCTGCTCATCCCAAATAGATATGAGATCTTCCAGATTTAGGAATATAAATGAAGCCCTTTTTTTTTCCAGAATAGAATACGAATGAGGGTCCAGTTACTCTGTTTCATTGAAAACAGAACGTAAGAATCTTATGGAATATCTGGAGTCGTATAAGTTAAGATTCATTCAATGAGCTTCCTTTATTTCATAGAATTGGGGGCAATAGAATCTCCTTGCGTAGGGGGGCCAACCGATCCAACTTTCAGGCATCAAGATACGTTTCAGGCGTGGATGAAACTCATAAGAGATTCCCAACATATCAAAAGATTCCCGTTCTTGAAAATCTGCACTTTTAAAAATCCAGAAAACAGACGGGATTCTAGGATTCGATTCCTCCCTTTGGCAAAGACTTATTTGCATACCTATTCCGGTTGATCCACACCATACTGTATTCTCGTAAGATGATACACACTAGCTAACAATCCGCCTGGTGCTACATCATAGGCACACTGGGAACGTAGATAATTGTAACCATATACATATGAAATGAGAGCAATGGAGTACCAATTCTCGGGCTTTATTTGTCAAGTCAATCTTCCTTTGTAATCGAAGCCCAAAGATCTATGAACTAGCTCATGCTTGACTAGCCAAGCAGATGAACGACCAGCATTCCTTCACGTCCCACATTTTTTTTTTATGAGTATTGATTCAATTTATGAAGATTGACCCGCTCTTTGTTATTCCGCACAAAAACATCCTGCCTGATTCACTAATTCGTGGGAAGAGACTGAACTCTGGTATTTGAAAAATGCTTCAGAAGGTATCTTTGAAGTAGATGGCGATTGATAGAGTCATCCTTGATCCTAATTTCCAGTATGAGTACTGCGTCCAACATGAGAGTTTTTATGGGTAGTAAAACATCGAACTTCCTGTTGGGACCCTCTTCATAGATTTCTCGAGATACCTTCTTACGAAGTTTCGTTATAGCATCTATAACTTCCTCTTGTTTAGGTGGGCAGCCCGGCAAATAGACATCCACAGGAATTTGCTTATCGACTCCCCGATAAGAATCGGTACTGAATGAACATCCCTCCTGTAATAGTAAAGGTTGCCATAGCAATGAAATCTTTTTGTTCAGGCATTAGTTCATAGTTTCTCACTAAAGAAGGAGCCATTTTCATTGTGCCTATCTATTTCTATTATGGCCGGCTGTTAAAATTAGGTCGACTTGCCTAGGACTCGATCTTGGTACCAGTCCATAACGATCAAAGTAGAATCGCGAGCCTATATAATGTAATGAAGCAAATTCAATGAAGTAACAACTGGTACCATAGAGAGGCGGCCATAAACTGGATAGTCTTGACCAATTCGAAAGATCATTCGATGTAGTTGAAATAACTGAAATTTTTCTTGTTCGGTCAAGTAAGGGAAATTCCATTGAATTCAAACTGTCTCAATGGTATATTTTCCTTCTTTTTTTTTCGTCTGAATATTCAGGAGCTAAGACCATTCCAATGCTCCTTTTCGCCATGCATAAACTGAACCGCAAGCACGAAAAGAAAAGCTTCTATAAATATGGAACGGCAAGACATTGAAACTCATTGCCCATGGATAAAGACCGTTTCGACATCAAAAAGAACAGTAATAGCGGATTCGGAATTGTAACCTCCCCATTGTTCTATCTCCGATTCATAACTAGAGCATGCAGCCGATAATGGAGACAGATATATAGAAAGTGTGCAGTGAGGGATCTTTATAGGTAGTCAGTCTTTACTTAACTCGGCCCAAGCAATGCCCAAAGACTCCCATGCCTTTCTTGGTTGGACCAACCCAACCGGCGATTTCCGTCTTCCTGAATTGGGAGAGCAAGAACAAGTCTCTCTTTTTTTGGGGGGAGCAGAGCAGTCAAAGAATGAACCAAACCAAATGATTGTTCTAGAATGGCTATTCCTCACAATTGCTCCTTGTGATGCAGCGGAACCATGGCAATTAGGATCTCAAGACGCAGCAACACCTATGATGCAAGGAATAATAGACTTACATCACGATATCTTTTTCTTCCTCATTCTGATTTTGGTTTTCGTATCACGGATCTTGGTTCGCGCCTTATGGCATTTCCACTATCAAAAAAATCCAATCCCGCAAAGGATTGTTCATGGAACTACTATCGAGATTCTTCGGACCATATTTCCTAGTATCATCCCGATGTTCATTGCTATACCATCATTTGCTCTCTTATACTCAATGGACGAGGTAGTAGTAGATCCAGCCATTACTATCAAAGCTATTGGACATCAATGGTATTGGACCTATGAGTATTCGGACTATAACAGTTCCGATGAACAGTCACTCACTTTTGACAGTTATACGATTCCAGAAGATGATCCAGAATTGGGTCAATCACGTTTATTAGAAGTGGACAATAGGGTGGTTGTACCAGCCAAAACTCATCTACGTATTATTGTAACACCTGCTGATGTACCTCATAGTTGGGCTGTACCTTCCTCAGGTGTCAAATGTGATGCTGTACCTGGTCGTTTAAATCAGATCTCTATTTCGGTACAACGAGAAGGAGTTTACTATGGTCAGTGCAGTGAGATTCGTGGAACTAATCATGCCTTTACGCGTGCGCCCGGAAACATAGGGCGGCTGCGGATCCCCGTGCCCCTCCAAATCGCGTTTTGTGATGGGGATGGGGATGAAACGGGGGGGAGTGCCAGCTGGAAGGAGGACTCAGCAGAAATGCAAATTTTAATGGAGTCCTCCTCTTCCTACGAAGCGGAAAGTTCGTCCTCTTTTCGGGGTCAAAACGAACCCATGCCCATTTCGGAAAACGGGGAGCCGCAGCCCGTTAACGTGGCTCCTGTACAATCGCCACTCTCTCAAGAGGGGCGGGCCCCTGCATCATCCTCTCATCGCGCTCCCGATCAGGAGGGGCGTGCTGTGCTCGAGACACCCCAACTCGAAGCCGGCATTGAGGCGGGCCTTGAAAAGGGCCTGCGGGCATACAGTAATCGGGCCAGCGTTGCCAAGCGCTTTCCACTAATCGATGCTAAAGGTTTGGACTATGCGAATTTGGCAAAGCGCCTGGCCGAGGAGGAGCTAGAAGTCGGCTCTAAATCGAAATCCCCGGACGATTTGCTCGACCTTTTTCGAAAGGTACAAAATATTCATAATATGCAAGGGCTCTATGATGATCTCTTGAGTTCACTCAATGAAAAAGAGAAATGACTACAGGATCATCGGTCTACTCTACCTCAATTCACTATTTCGAACCTTATACAGAAGGTTTTTCCGTACCAGCTCCTTCTACCTATACCGCAGTTGAAGCACCTAAAGGAGAATTTGGTGTCTTTCTGGTCAGTAATGGAAGCAATCGTCCCTACCGTCGTAAAATAAGAGCACCTGGCTCTGCCCATTCACAAGGACTCGATTCTATGTCCAAACATCACATGCCAGCAGATGTGGTCACCATCATAGGTACTCAAGATATTGTGTCTGGAGAGGCGGATAGATAGGACTACTAGTTGCTCGATCAGGACCCTAGCTTTATTGCGAGCCAAAAACGAGAGAGATTCCCCTGTCTGTAGTAAAGGTAAAGGGTAATTGCTTTCATAAACGAAGTTCTTAGAGTAGGAATTAGGGCTCCTCCCCGAAACTTCCTTTGAAAAACCAAAGGTGGGGTTAAAATGGCATTTCTCGGGTAGCCCCCTTTTAGAGGCAGTAAAGTAATGGGTCATACGTATTTAACTTCTTTATTAATATACGGAAATATGAAAAGTAGACCTCTAAAGCGAATAAAAAGGAAGTTCTCATTTCGTACGTACTCGAAAGGTCTTAAATCAAGATGGGAAAGCGAAGGCTCAAGATAGGACAAAATGGGGAACTCTACTCTTGCCTTACTTACTGCTATCTCTGCCCGGGGAAAGTCTCCTTCAGGCGATCTTTGCTCGCATCTGGTACTTGAAAAAGAAACTGAGTCACTTCTACTTATCTTCACGTTTATGCTGGTGAATCAACTGAAAACTGCCTTCCACCTCCGCCCCTGCAACTAGAGGATCTGTAACCGGACAAAGGAAAGCTGAAAAGGGCAATGGCTTTCTAACTTCTTCTTCACTACGGGTAGCTCCTAGCTATGCTTGTTCTCCCGCCCCTGTCTACGATGCCTATGCCTACTGAGCCTCTGTTTTCTCTACTGCTCGGCCAACTCAATCAACCGGTGCTGCTTCCAACGGTCACTATTGATGCTTAAACTGGCAGATCAACCTCATCAATAAAAACTGGAATTGGAACCGCGCGAGGGGGAGCCCTCCTTGCCAGTAAGGATGCTGGCTTTGGTTGAAACTACTTCTTTTGACTCTGCCTTGTATATTATGGATGTGAAAGCTGCTGCTTTTCCTTCCGGTCCACTACGAGGGACTATGAAACTTGAAATGAGAGGGCTGCTACTAGGTATCGAACTGTCGAGGGGACTGGATCAATAAAATCAACTACTCGGTAAACCGGATCTCTAATAAGGCACTGGAATTAGACCGCTTCACCCCTTGGCTAGTCATTCCCGCCTTCATAGGAAGGATCTTCCAGTAAGGGGAGATTTTTAACGGCTATGTCCGGATCTAACGACTATTCTCTTTATCATTCTCTTCTAATTTCAATTTAATCGCCCTTGATCTTAAGATCTGAAAATTCCGTAGAATGATGTCCGAAATCGCTGCTGTGTGGGTCATTCACTGTAGTTACGTCCTCGGAACCTCGCCTCGCCTTTTGGTGCTTGGACGTCGTTTGAACTTTCCCGCCAACGATCCTAGGCTAGAATAGCTAATAGGCTAGCTTCCTTGCTTGCTTTCGCCTTCAACACGAATGAAGCTATAAGAGTCAGAGGGATTTTTAACTGTTAACAGGATATTTCTCTTTCTCGTTAGATAAGAGTGAAGGGGGGATTTTATAAAAAAAATAGCATAACATACATAAGAAGATTTTCCCGACAAAAGCAAAAGGCTTATGTCCCACTCTCGCTCGAATCCTACGAACTCTATTGCTTCCTTGGAAAACTAGGATCTTGTTCAAAGCTCTTTTTCTTTCTCTTTCATCTGCACAGCCAATGCCAGCTACTCCTGTAAGCCATAAAGCGAGGGGCAGACCGAAGGTAAGATATTTTTTCTTTTCGACCAGAAAGCCTTTTCTCTTATATAGTCCACGGCTTCTTAGACTAATGTTATTGATTTGAACAAGGGTGAAAATGGAACTGGAGTAATCATGATATGTGGAATTGAAAGGTTCAGTATATTATTGAGGTCTTGTAAAAAGAATTGTAAAGCACACCATGCTTTCACTTGAGCATAGGACTTCTGCTAAAGCTAGAAGAAGTCCATTCTCGTCTGGGATCGATCCCCTTTACTTTAGCCAAGGAAAGCGGGTCAGTTGATTGGCAAGCCGACTGAGAATATAGGCGGTTGATCGGGGGAAAGCTATCGTCCAAGGTTCCCAGAATATGGATATTTAAGGGGTAATGGTAAGATCTTACCGAGTGTGCATCATATCAAGGTGATGGGCCGGGCAGCAATACTGGGTTCGAGGAAGAGACCAGTAGGTTTGGAAAGCCTGTCGATCCATCCTGATTAACTTACGCTATTTAGTTATTCGGGATCAGAATTCCCACTAGAGAAGACGGGAATTGAGTCAGGGGTCATGTCAGGGTTCTCCCCGTATTGTATTAGCGAGAGGCGGAACCCTTCTTTCTTAATCAGACGATTTCTCTCCTATCATGTATGATTGATCAAAGTCTGGTATGTAGGAATCAGAGTCTCAATCGACTGAAACCTTCACTCATAAATTCCTCAAAGAAAGCAAGCAGCAAGTCAGTCTGCGCATAGCCCTTTATTGGGCAATTGAATCAATAGTAAAGATACCCACGATTTTGACTGCCACAGAAGGAGCTCTTACTGTTTTCGCCCTTTTCGCTGCTCTAGATGCTATCGAATCGGAGTTTCCTGGAGGGACTAATAGAGGGAGAAATCGGATTGATGCATCGAATGCCCTCTTTGACGGGGTTGTGCAAGAAGCCGATTATTCGACAAGAGTGCCATTTAATTGATGCTATCGAAGAAGAAGGAAGGCTCAGACTCATTTCCTTAGAAGCGTCTGTCTCATGCCAAATGTCTTAGAGAATCTGCTGCTCTAGAGGAAGGTGCGAAGCGTTCAGCTAGCCACGCACACGAGGAGGATTCATCTTTCAACAGCATTTCCGATCTTAGCGCTTTCGACTTCTCATCGAAGATGCCCAAAAGAAAAAGAACCTCTTTCGGAAGAGATGGCATCGAAAAGGTTTAGATATCCTGCTTTTCTTTTGTCAAAAAGTCCTAGATATGCCGCATCCACCGGTAATGGCCGATAGTACTAATCCTAGGTGCCTTAAAGAGGGGATTTGGCTGTCCTAACTTCTTTCGGGGAGTAGAAGAGACCCACGGACATAGAATAAATAGGCTCTTCCGGTCCCTTTCTCCGAGTATGGATGGCAGGTATCAGTTATGCGCACCAGACCTGTACTTGTGCTATCGAAAAGGCAATGCCCAAATGAATCAGAAGTAAAAAATAAGTGAAACCATTCCCCGCTTTAGGGGGGGTTTGGATTTGACATGGAATCCGCCTAGCACACAAGTGGGAGAGGCAAGCAAGGCGATCTATCGTTGCACTAGTCTCAGGAGCTGCTCTCGAATCCTCCAAGACAGAATAGAAAATGCTATCCCACTCCGCTATACCTGCTCCTCGATGCGGAATAAAGGCTTCGCCCTGGTTGCGCACGAATGAATGTATATATCGTAACAATCGCTTCAAGCAGTGCTATCTCCGGATGCAAGTCTATTCTTGAGTGAGCTGGACTAGATTTTCGCCTTTTGATATAATGAAGAAATGATAGAATAACTATCGATGTAGGATCTCTTTCCCCAACCAACTAAGGGCAAGCACCTACTCCTAACAAAATGAAAAGCAGCGAAGCAGAAATTCTCGTATCTAATACTCGTAGATAAGATAAAAGGTTTCTCCTTATTCGTGGAGGGGTCGCGGAAGAATTGGGTTCGACTCCCATAGCCCCGATGTGGCGAAAAAGACTGATTCAACGAGATGTGCCATGCCTGCATTAAGATTTAAAACTTGTCGTCTACTTTCAGGAAATGTCTGGAACAGAGAACTTACAATAATACAACGCCGCATTCTCCGAAGATTGAGGAACAAGAAGAGATCTATTAAGAGAAAGATTTATCCGAGAGAAAATCTTAACAGTTACATCCAATCACAAACTACACGAAAGTTGCCCCTTTTTCATGGGGATTTACCCATCACAGAGATGCACAGAAGAAGAGAACGAACATCATATATCCCTTTTCTTAATACCCTTATTCCTCTTTCATCTGGAGCCGCAGTAGGTATGGGAAACGTATTTAGTTCGCAGATTCCTCTTTTTCTTAAGAGAGTCTTCGTCGGATTAGTCAAAAGGCTAGTTCGCGCCTTCGTTTTACTTCTCTTTTTTCACATAATTTCTTTTTTTGGTATTCCATTTTCTTTCTTCTGGAGTGAACCCGTCTCCGCTATAATCTCATGTATGGAATTTTTTCCTGATGGAATCAATCTTCCTTCCGAAGTAGGGTCTCGTAGTGTCTTACCAGACAACATCGACTTGAACCGGGAGCCCTTATCAGATACGGCTGAAAGCGGTCGGGGGCAATTGGATCTAAATAATCCGCCGGTACAAGATTCAGCTGCTCCCGCTGGGAGCAGAAGCGAATCGTCTCAATCATACCGGGAATTCACTGACGATGAACTGCGGGAACTCATGGAATCGGAAGAATACAAAGAGACCGAGACAGAAATCCTGGAATGCGAAAAGGTGCGGACGGAGATCTGTCAACGGGCCGTGGAGATAGCGAAATCCTTGGAGGTAAAGGAATACACCCGTCTAAAGATCGAGCTCGCGGTAAAGGAAATGACGGACGTGGACGATATGGAAGAGGAACAACGACTGCCCTTTCTGCATGAATTTCAAAAAAGTTTAGAGACATCAAGAAAGTGGCAGGAAATCCACCGCGAAATAAAGAAATGGGACGGAGAGGGAATTTGTTGATTTTTCGCAGGCAAGGAAACATCGTTTTTCAATTATTACTTGCTGGGTCGGAGCGTAGACGAGCGAGCAGAGCCCAGGAAAGAGGGAAGCCCGTCATAGAGCAGTCGACTAGAAGTAGAAGACTGCTGGCCTGAGAGAAGGCGGCCTCTCTCGGGAAAGATGGCCCAATTTCTCTTCTTTCTTTTTGATTTCGGGGCAGCTAGACGAAGAGCGGAGTAGAGATAGAAAGATTCTTGTTAGGACTGACATTAACTTCCTTAAGTAACTGAAAGTTGTTCCAAGGTGCTTCCAATGCTTCTTCAAGGTTATAGTAGATAAGTACAGACAAGATAGTATTAGATTGGATTTTTCTTCTTTCCTTTTGGAGTTGTATTGGGGAAGGGGACTTTCGGGATGGAAGAAAGCTGAGGTAAGTAGCTACTCTTGCTAGGTTTAGAGGAAGCTAGGAGAGATTAAAACCAATAAGACCGGTAGCTAGTCGAAAGAGATAGGAATTAGGTTTCCTATTCTAGTTCTCTCTTTCTTGCTTTTAATGGCTTCCTGTTGACTCGTATAAAAGAATCAAACCTGAAGGAGAGTGAAGCGCAGTCCCTCCTGGCTAGAGGTAGGAGTGTAAGGTCTTCTTTCTTTCCTGTAGTTTCTTTCTTGAAGGTAATAGAAGCTAAAGACAGAACAGAATAGATTAGATCTAGAGTGCTGCTAGGCGAAGAGCTAAGGAGGAGGCGCCAATGCTAGAGTAAGAAAATGGATTACTCAATGAAGGGAGACTGATTGCGCCTTCTCTAATGCCCCTATGCGCCACTCCTCCTTTCTTTCTTTCCTCTGAACTTCTCAAGGATTCCTCTTCTCTTGATCGATCGAATGGAATGAATGGACAGCTACTGATACCATTAGCATGAACTCTTCACTTCCCGTTGGGATATCACAGAGCTAATTCTATTCTATATTATGGGATTTTTGGTTGAAAGTCATCTTTCACTCCTAAACTGGCATTTGAATTGTGCCACTTTCTGTTTTCCCGTGTTTTTTGTCCTCAACTGCTAAGAGATAGGAAAGAAAGATTCCAATAGTCAAGATAGAGAACCAATTGGACTGAGCGAGGGGATGGTTCTTAGTAGAAAGAAAGCATTGGTACCGTACTGGCTTGGCACGCTACGACCGATACTGCACTCCTACCAAGCCTTCTCTCTTTCTATCACTCAATACTGGGATTAGCCCCCATTAGAAGTAGCATCCTTTCCTTATCGCTGCCTCAGCTCGAACAAGCCTTTAGGATTAGGAACAGAACCTGCAAAAAGTACACTGTCCAGCTTGTCCTGTCCAGAATCGTACCCTCCTCAAGCTTAGAAGAGTTCCTTAGCTGACGGGTTACCGGCCTCGTATAGGAATTCCTTAACATCACCGTAAGCTCGAGAAGGCAGGCTAGTTAAAGCAATCCAGTCTGTTTATGAAGCGAAGGGGTTTCATGTAGCTCGTGGAGGTCAATCAGTGGAATGTAGCTCTTTAAGCAAGGGATGGAAAGCAAGCAAAAGAAAGTCAACCAAGCGAATGTAATAGCTCGACTTAAAAGGAGAGGAGATGAAATGTAGTACCGTCACAGTTTCATCCCGTTGAGCCCTGATCTTGCGCTTTTCCCTTCCTATCTGTAGTTCCGTCTTTGCCAGTGAACTACTCTCCGCGATACTCCATGTAGTCCCTGTTGCTTGTTGTAGGAGTGCGCTAGTAGAAAAGAGAGGAACATTCTGGCATTCGAGTGGAGAAGGAGGTGTGGTAGAGCCGGTCGGTACAATACCAGTCAATGAGAGCTCAGAAGCACCAGCTAATCCATAGAAAGCTGTTGTTTACAGCCGACGCTCGGTCGTCTCTGGAATGGCTGCCTTTTCAGGTGCAGCTTTGCTTACTTCGATCTAGTGTTCAGAACGGGCGGGTGTTCTTGAGTTCACTGCCTGCCATGAAGGAAGGAATTGGGTAAAGGGTAGCACACCCATACAGTACGATACAATGAACACGAACAAAAGAGAGATTAACAAAGCAAACTACGCCGAAAGCAGCTCCGCACAACAGCAAGAAAACAGATGAGCGCTCTCTGATCGTAGACCTACCGAGCAAGCACTGAGAAGATATGAAAACAAAGGTCGAATGCTCCCTCGCGAAAAAAAAGGCTTAGCTCTGCGAGCCCGCCGCTACGCTCCTTTTTTACAGAATTAATGGTCAACGAGAAAGAACCTTGCCTTAATAATCTCTTTCGAGATAAAGGTTATTACAGAGGTGAAGGCACCCATCTGGCTTTTGAAGGAAGGCTAGTCACTCCCGCTCGACTTCTTGAAACTAAGGAACTGGCCTTAGATCGGCTCATTTGGAGGGAAGAAAGATGAATATTAATCGATAGGCTTAGACCTCCTTACCTCTGTGATAGCCTATTTATCCAGTTTACGAGGCTTTCAGTCTACGATAGCCAGTTACAGATGATAAGGAAAGGATAGGGCTAGTTTCAGATTAAGCGAGTTTTGAATATAAGGATAGGTTTTCTTATACCATTCGTGCCTAACTGACTTTTTAAAGCAGACAGACAGATGTCCATTCAAAAGAAATTTCAGCAATCTTCGATCAAAGAGCGCTAGCGCTTGGTGATTCAATTGCATCACAGTTGATTCGAGAACATCTGGGGATATCTAAACTATTGGATTAACCGCAGAGAGAGGAAAGAGAGTAGGCTTTCTACTTTCTGGCAAGCTCAGGAGCAATTGAAGACGAATAGAAGTCAGTGCAGTGCGCGCGCGGCGGGTGCCGGTGAGACTACTCAAACTCAGCCGGAGAACCCACTTGAAATAGACGAATTTCTATCACCTGGGTGAAACAAACCAATATAAAGAATCCCAGTTGTAAGGTCAACAAAGCAGTCTATCTACAAGTAGGAGAGTGGTTCACCAATAAACAGAGGCAGCGTACAGCGGGATCATCTATTAGTATTAGCCGAATAGCTGAGAGTGATGTCTTGGGCGATTACAGCTTTGAGGCCGGAATCAGGCCTCTTTCCACAGGTCAATTATGTCTTTACTTTCGGTGTATAAGAACTTTTTTTCAAGAAAGCAAAGGCAAGAAGCCCACAAGGGCATATTTAGATGGGGTGGCGGTGAAACTAGGCAAGGCTGCCCCGTCCCAACAGCTATAGTCTCTCTGTTGGTTTTTCGTGTTTCGCGATACTGACCTCTGCCTCTCTCCGCGATAAGGAGCAGGCTTTGTTCTCACGGGAAAAAGGGGTTGTTTTTGGTTTTGTGTTATTCAATTAATTACTAGGAAAGGGCTTGATAGCAGGACGATGGACGCTCTAAGCAAAGCGAGCACGGCTTAGAGGTACAATGAAATTAATTGTATTGTGTTGTCCGAGACGTAATTTCAGATAGTGACTGAGGAAGAAAAGGAAGTATGGAGGAAGAAGACGTCTCATATATCTTTTCTGCCTGTGCAGGTGGTGTAGCTAATTAATAGAGAGTGAAACTTGTAAGCCCAGGTAGGTAAGCTTGTCTTTCTTGTTATAGCCAGTAGGACTACAAGGAATCGGCTTTTGGTTTCGGCAGTGAAGGATCTAAAATCTCAGCCAAAGGTCTTCTGGGATGGGATATTGTTTCAGCGCAGAAACAGCTGTTATCACGACTGAGAGGTCATTCTCAAGCTTCAGGCCCCACCAATATAGACTAATCGGATCTTCATTCAGGCGAGCAAGGGAGTATCCTCCTAATAAGCTCTACTTGGACAAGTAGAAAGGAGTCCCAATCAAAGCTTTCGTCTCATCTCAGGGGCTCCGCCCTACCTCCGTAAAGGTCCGCAGGAGAAAGGGGTTGGTAGTGAAATTGCCCAAGGTTAGGTCCTATATATAAGGATAGGATAATTCAGAAAGGGCAGAAATGATGAGGATAAAGAAAGTGGAGAGCCGTGAAACATAATTAATAGTCTTTTCGAATCGTACTATACTAGGTATAAGGTACGGGTGTATGATATTTCCGTCTTTGATCGTCGTAGCTCACGATTCATTCCCGAACTAATCCGGGAAAGTGTCCAACAAAGTAGCTTCATTTCAAAAGGACAAGGAAGCAAAACAAAAAATCCAAGCCGTTAATTACAACATTACCTCACTGGCCAACTTCTACACAAAGAGAGGTCCTTAGATCAAGTTCCTCAAGGCAAGGAAAGGAGGAGGTGGTTTTAAGCATTCAAAAGGCCTCATTCATATTTACGAGTTCTACGCAGCGAACCAGGTTGTTATAACTCAAGTCAGTTGTGAACCCCCTAAACTTTCTTTATTCTTATATAACTACAGCTTGTGAGAGCAACGAAAGGTCTTGAAAAGCGAGTGTGAGGTTCAGGTACAATGAGGGCAATCCAGTGAATTCACTTGAAGCAAAGCAGCTTTCATCTTAGGGTAGGAAGAAACGTCCTTCGTACGGTACTTACCACGAAATTGAGCATAGAAGGCCACGCGCTCTATTTGATCATTTGATCAAGGTACTCGTACTCAATCGAGTCCAATAGCCCAAAGCCAGTCAGTACGAGGGCAAAAAAGTCAAGATAAGTGCAAAGCTTATTCAACTTTGAGTTTCATAAAAAGTCAGCCTTTCATTTAGGCTGAGGTTTCTATCTAGTAGCAAACCAGCTGCAAAGGCAGTTGTAGGCAGGACCTTAGAGCGGTCAAATAGGGGGCAAAATTCCATGACAAGGTTCTTATCTTCAGGTGCACAAGGTTTAGTTGGTTTCGAAGTGATTCATCGACAATGGGCAATGCACTATAAGGAGTGAGGTTTGAAAGCGGAAGGATTGAATGAACCGACGTCGCTCAATAGTCAACTTTCTAGTTTATAGTAAAAGGTAAATAAAAAACAACAGACACGGTCAAAATCTTTCTCTTTTTTCTGTTTGACAGTCTCCTCTCTGTCTACGCTCGTTCCTTACCTAAAACTTTCTGCGTTTGGTCCCTTCCACCTTGCTAACTAACTAACAAGAGATGATCTATTACCAGCCCGCCCGGGCTGTCTCGCACCGAAGCGCCTGAGACATATAATTTGAACAAACAACTACTGGTTACGAAGTGGTCTCAAAGAGCTCTAGTTAGAAAGGAGAAAGCAAAGTCCTGCCGCTCCATCAGTAGAAAGTTGACCTCATTTCCTGAGACTGGTCCAGCCTGTGAAGAAGGAAGGGAGAGGACACAGTGGGGCGAAAACGACTATGTTATCTGACATCCCTCTGGAGCATGAAGACAGACAGCGCACTCAAGCTTGGATGATGAATGCGAGAAATCAAACTAACCGAGATCGAACCGATCAATTTCGACATCTATCTCTATTAGATTTTGGGTCGATAATCATGTGTATGATACCGGTATCAAATTCTGAGTTTCAATATCTCACTACAGTACAGGGAGTTGGCTCAATAGTCAGCTAATAGGAGGGTCATGGGCGAGATCAAGTACTACCACTAGCTTGAGCTTCGTACTCTTGCTCAACTCAACCAGACGACACAGTCTCAACCACCCTTGTTTTGGGCCTTAGTTAGATCAAAAGAAGTGCTCCCGGGCTTTTCTAGATAGATGGCAAGGAGATAAATTCCCCAAGGTTGCTTAATTTGGATATGGATATGAAAGGCAGGGCACTCTCACTCTATTGCTAATGCAAGAAATTCATCACAAACCTCCACCAAGGAACGAGACCTATATGTGTGGACAGGCGGCGGGAGCAAGTAAGTCCTGTACCAATGCCTTCGGTCAGTCACTCCGGTGAATCTGTCCCATCGGTGGGGACAAGGCAAGGCTTTCGATTGCTTGTATCTTTTAAGTTGCTTACGAACCTGTTCATTCTGTATTGTAGTGCGAGTTCAAAGAAGGAATGAGAGATTCACGTAAGAAAGCGAGCAGTGTTCACGTGTTTTGTTTCAATTCAAGCTGATAGAATTTGATAGTATGAAACCTTTCACTGAATAGGGCGGGAACCAAGCCAGCTTCCACTTCTGTTCTCCTGCTAGGACTAGTTCCTACCTATCCTATTGATTCAGTCTCTATTCACCACAGCTAAGCAAGTGAGGTTATAGAAAGAGAGAAAGACTTTCATGACTTCCCTCGATAGAGCCGAATCATTAGAAAAGGTAATCTGCCCAATCTCGTAGAATGCTGCTAGTTTGTCTCCCTGCTTCAATTTCTGCTCTGAAAGCGTTCAGGCAAGGCATCCGCCTTGAGAGAAAGAACGAGTCTTGCCCTGTAGAACACTTGCTGAAGTTTGAGTTCATATATATACTAGATCAAAATCAAAGAAATTCAAAGAAGTTTCAGTGAAAGAGACAGTAAGCGTGCAGTAAGCCAAGAAGTCAGTCCCAGTAGATAGAGTCAGGGAAGGGTATGGGTAAGGCAAGTGAAAACCATTGAGTCATTCCCCGCCTTGTATCTGTAAGCCATTGAGTCTAGCTCCTAGAGAACGGGTAAGAAGGAATAAGAAGTCAGAAGTAGTGTCAATCGGCGGCTTTCCCTAGTGACAACGCAAGGAAGGACTTTTTAGGATATTCTTTCAATAGACTTAGTAGAGTGTTGAAGGGAGGGTTCCTCTCTTTGACATTTTCCTTTCTTTTGTAAGGAGCAGGACAGGATCGGACCAACCCAATCTTCTATTCAAAAAGCAGGGTAAACCCACTCTATCTATTTATCTATCGCGGGAAAGCACTCACCTAAAAGAAAACTCTCCCTCCTCCTCCTTGAAGGAAGTACACTGACATAGATTGATTACCGACCGCTCCCTTCCTGTGGTTCTGTTCTCCCGGCTTTTCAGCTAAAGTTTGATTCCTCCTGTGGATGTAGTCAATATAAAATCACTGCAGCTCTGGGATCTATTGAGCAAAGAACTTTCTCTGCCATCTAACCTGCGCACTCCAATCAATCTAAAGAAAGGTATGCCTTACCTGATTCACGCACAGCTCTATTCTGCTTTCAATCTATCTCAGAAAGTGGTACAGATCAAAGTTCTATCCTACTGCTCCTGCTATGAAGGTAAGCGGTTTACGGTTGCTGCTAGTACTATATTAGACTTCAGTCTTTCTTTCTCTCTCTGATAGTAAGAGGAAAACTAACGGAAGGAAAAGTGTTTATACGGAAAGATAACACACTAGGGTAGATTGGAAAGGGAACAGGAACACACTTGAGTCTCTCGACATCTCATTAGACATTAGACAACAAACATAGAAGAGTCAGCAGCTCTCTTCCTCAGTCTTGGTTATCTTACAGGGTCGGCTAGGTGAGTTTGATTCCCATTCCCGTGGCAAAAGGAAAAGAGCTTGAGCTTGATATCCGGGCTTCTATCGGTGAAGAAAGGATATATCCTTACCGAGATTGTTCCATGGTATGTCTCCCGTGGTACATACAATACAGAGAAGCTTCGCGCTTCCTTTATCGGTTCGGTTAAGCAATTAGATTGCCTTTCCCTGGTTGTTGGCTATCAAGTGAGATGCCCATCCTAGGGCTTCAGTCAGCTATCCTCTTTTTTTTCTGCCTGCTTCTTTCTAGCGGCAATGGGTCTTAAGTAAGGAATTACCCTCCAGTAGCTCTTTTACCTATAGGGGACGCGTATGTCCGGTACAAAAAAAGGAACATTCTATTCCATCGGTTAATCAAAGAAAGGATATGCTCCTACCGAAGTTCACTGAAGTTATCGGTTAAGGCTTCCCTTCCATTGGATCTGTAGGATATCGAGTTTTCTTACCGCCTCGATCGGCTATGGGATATGCAATTCTCTTCCCTGACCTAACACAGAGCAAAGTACGCGCTAGTGCTAGTACACGAGTAGACCGCTTTCACCTAGCTATTGCTCACTAACAGAACCTCCCCGTACTGGAGACAAGTTAAGATGAAAATCCTCTTGATTTGAGGAGGGGTGAAAGGGGAAAGAAAACAGCTGTTTTTTCCGAGGGTTTCAAAACCAGGCGATAGCATTTAACTGCCATCAAGGGTTATTTAGAAAAGGGTGCTCATCAAAGCATAACCGGGCCTTTTTGGTAATTAGAGGAGATATAATAATGGATAAGAAGGCAGATTGAAATGCCAGTCTGCCCTTCCCCTTCAGCGACCGAAGACTCATTCTGCCTGCTACAGATGTCTTATATGCATTTGGCAGAAACTCTTAGATGAAACGATATGAGGGAATCTTCCTTTTTTCTAGACTAGACTCAAATATCCTGACGCTTACCCGTAACCACGACTCCCGCTCCCTTTAATGCTATTCTATTAATATATAACGACTGATTCCTTCTCAGATCCATTCATTCCACCTTCGCCTTATTGGATTGGAATTCTTTTTAATCAGAAAAGAAGACTACTTTACTTGGGATCATATTTAATTCAACCAAAAAACAAAACAGCTTTGGGTAGGGGATACCCATGAGGGTAATCAAATCTTAAACCGATTGACAATCATCTTGGTGATGACCTTATAGGTCACATTACACAAGCTAATCGGTATGAATTGACTAACGTCGGGAAGTTTCCTATCCTGGATAGTTTGCTTAACCATGTTGCACAAAGAATGGTCTAAGGGCCTTGAAGTTCTAATCTGACTATTCCTACCGTGTCTAAGGTGTGACGGATTTCTTCCAATAGTAGGAGGGCTCACAGTAATCCCGGGTATACGGGTATAGCAGTAATTGGACTTCAATAGGATAGGGCAAGTCAGTTTGAAAGCAATAGTGTTCCCTAGGCGATACGAGGTAATAGTTTGCAGGCCAATTCCCTTATATACAGTGATTCAATAAAAGCAAGCACAAGCCTGTGAGAAAGCTTTTTAAAGTAGGAATTCTTTTTTTAGGCAAGCTAAGTCCTAGGGAAACCCTTTTGGAGTGTTTTAAGCTCATCTAATCCTGTTGGAGTTCTTCTACCTGGGAAGGCTAACAATAATAGATGGATATTGATTTCCATGATATTTTATTTATATGGTGGAATACTAGAATGAATCTTTTTTTTAGGACTCCTAACAAAGGCTTTCTGTCCCCAGGTCTAACTATCTTTCTTTCTTTGGTAGGTCAAGGGATAGATCTTTTTAAGGGCGTAATAAGTCTTTCGATGGTGATCCCGGAAAGCCAGTTAGTTTCCTTTCATGTGGTTACAGGCTAGTTAGAAAGAAGCACTATTAGTCAAATAGGCAAACTTTTTGATTTACCCAGGTAAGCGAATACTTTTCCTATGAGGTAGACAATTTTCCCTAGGAGAGAATAGGCAGGCTAGTTTAATCCAGTTGCAGTCCTAAGTAAAAGGATAAGAGATAGATTTGTTTCCAGTTCCCTTTTTGGAGGCCAAGCGAGCTAAATGGTATAAAAATCACTCGCCAGCCAATGGGAGTTTGCTTAGGAAAATAGGTAATAGGGTGCAGGTCAGGTTCGTTCCTTTCAGCAGTATCGAATAAGCCAAAAGCTTTGAAAGTGAGAAAGCAGGCCATTGAATGGACAAGGCCGTATACCTCTGGATACGGCTTATCTAGGTCTTTTTCAGAGTGTAGCATAGCTCTCCCCTCAGTTTAAGGAAGGTCCTCCTCTCCTAAAGCTAAAGCCATAAGCATATGTTTCTTAATATCTTTCAATAGAATATGTTTTTCCTAAAGGTTGTAAGGATCTTCAAGGAAAACCATCAATTATAACAATACCAGTAATCCCGTAGAGAAGTTCATACCTGGGCTAGCTTGTATAACAGTCATAAGGAGGCTCCTGCTAAACGGTTAATAGCTGTTCCCTTTCTTAATTCTTAATGATAATGATCTAAACGATCTCCCTGTTCCATAAGGGCTGGACCGGTCGGTTCCCTCCCCCTCTTTCTTGCTAAGCCTTTCTATCTAGTCCATCTCCTGCTTCGGACAAAGACAAAGCAGTTATCTTCTTATCTCCTGAGAGTTCCCTTAGAGGACTATTGAAAATGGCAGGAAGTCAAATAGGCAAGCATCCTCCTTTACTATTACATGCATATGAACTGTACCTATTATAAGGAAAACTGTACAAACCTTTATATGGATTGTAAGCAAAAGTCTCTCTCCCTTGCGCGCTTGGGAAAGGCACTATATGCTTGAAGCCGGCTCTCCTTAAGATTTAAGGATTTTTGTTTTTTCTTCCGCAATAGAAAAATTCCTTTTTTACCTATCTTTCTCCAAAAGGATCTCCTGGTCCTATCGAACCAGCTATTTCACCCTTGTCCTGTCCCTGGGGGAGAAGGACCAACAACCAATGATCTTGTTCATTCATATCCACCCGTCCGCTAGCGACTAAGGAGGAGCGGCATCTTTTCCTCCCCTGCCCGGGCTCCCATCCATCACTAGCTCCATATAGTCCCCATGGAACCATCCGATCTAGAGCGAGCCTCAAACGAGATCTTTCTTCCTTTCATCCACTCCTTCAATCCATGCATTACTCCGCTAGCCAGCTAAGCTAAAGCTAGCCTTCCACCCGGGCATTCAAAGCAATCTTCTAAACCGACTTCGCACTCTATTTTCTCTCCCCCTCTCTCTCCAGCCGGGGAAGGTCAACTAATCTCGATCCAATGTTCTCCTCTCCTAGCTCCATTTCCGGAAATGACGCGGAAGCATCTGACCTAGGTGAACCTAGCCTTCGAGGGAAAGCAGTCTATCCTTCGAACCGATTCAAGCTCCTTTGCAGATACGGAGCCGGACCGAAGCAATGAAGAAGGTGAACTCCCAACTAAGCTTGTCATTCCACACCCGGGTATCGAATCCGAAGAATGCAGTAAGCTACCTCTCACCCCTCACTGGATATTGAAGCTTCAAGGCATCGACCGCATCAACTAATCCATTTCCAGTGCTTGGCGGGCCTCTGCTCCAAGGCAATCTCTTCCATTTCCATCAGCTGGGCATCTCATTGATTCACCATCCCTCGAGGGGCAATAAGGAGCCGAAAGCATGCATGGGTCTAGAACCCCCATCCCCCCATCCGATTCAGTGGAAGCTAGAAAGAGTGGTTTGCAAAAGTATCCGACATGTGTAAGGTGTGGTGGTCTCAAGTAGTTTGATCACTTTGGTTATAGTAAACCGCCGCTTGCCCCTATTCCCAGTAGCGCTACTTGAATGTCATCCAAAATCAAAGCCCATTCCCTCTGTCTGTTGGTTACCTGACTATGTATGACTTGGCTAGGAAGCAATCCCTGCTTGGACTTCAATTGTAATTGTATGTGTAGCCTTTGCCTTTCCCCTTTGCTGATTCTGATTAAAAGACTTCCTTTTCTTTTCCTTTTCATTAGATAGCAAAAAGGAAGAACCTTTCTTGCCCGGTTTCAGTCCAATAATTAAGAAGAATCCGGTATGGAAGATACTGTTGGGACCGAGGGAAAGGAAGAACTTCACTTAGTAGCTAAGGTGGATTGAGATCTCTTAAGTTCTCCTAGGTATAGCCTTCTTATCTTCCCTTTAGGCTATAGGATCTTGAATACCTTATAAAGATAAGAGGTAGACATTAGGGTAAGGGAGAATAGAGACAGTCAAAGTGCTTCTGGTTTTTAGTGTTGTTTGCATTGGCCTGCTGAGCACACTCAAAAAAAAAAGGAGGTATCGAAGGCAGGAAAGAAGAGAGTAGCCAGACCTTTCATGGTAGCATAGCTCTCTTAGAGAGATCTTAATGATAAGAAGATCTTAATCATTAGCTAGAAAGCTGTATGCTTAACACATGCATAGTGGCTTAAAGAGTCAGTTTAGGTTGGTTCATGCCCGGTATGAAGACCAATGCCATCGGTGGCTAGAGGAAAGGAAATTCTATTACCACAGGCAAGGAAGGAAGAGTAAATCGATATAGCTAGTTATATAGTGTTAATGCCTAGATTCCCTCTGTGTAAGAAGCTATAAGCTAATTCAATGGTAAATAAAACCTGACATCAGAAGTGGATTCCTTGTAAAGAATAGGGTCGGAAAGGGGACCTTTTTTTTATCAAAGGCAAAGACTCCCTTTTGTGGCAATGTCCCGGCAAGCGGTAATGAAATGAGAGAATTTTAGGGCAACTCCTACCATTCCATTCCCACATCAAACATAGAAAAGGGTGGGAATCCAGCATTACGAGAAAAAGCTCAGAAGGAGCAAGTCACAAAGATCTTAGCGCAAATAAATGAAACAGTGACAACACAGGTGATTATTTATCAAAAGGATAAGGATAGTCTAAACACAGGACCAACCAAACTGCACCAAGAACGGAAGCTACGAGAACCCAGCTAACAACTAAAGCCTGGACCTCATGCAACAGGTAGCCTTAGCGAAAAGAGTATTACCCTTTGAGACAATATTATATTATCCATTGCTTCTAAAAGAAAAGAAGCAAGACTAAGGAAAGCAGCGAAGGTAGCAGTGGTTGATCCCATTTCAGTAGTTGGAAAGAAGTTCATTCATCCAGTTTGATTACGAAGCCGGGTAATCGACTGATATAAAATAAACCCCTGTGTTACCGCTACTAGAAGAGAATAAAGAAAAAAGCGTGCTCATGAGTACCGACACCCGAACTTATTGCCCTAGAACACATCTTAAAATGTATATGAGAGCCATGCATAGGGGTATTCAATGAAAGGATGGCCAAAATGTTTGTTCAAACTCTCACTGGAAAAAGTTCCTTATTCAGGGGTATCAATCAACTTTGAAATAGTGAAACAATACCTTATCTTTTTAATACTTAGCTGGATGTGAAAAGAATCCAATATTGGACGAAAAAGCAAAAACCTAAAAATTAAGAACTCCTTTAATTACCCGCTGAACGGAAAGAGGACCACCGAGAAAGAGCAAGTGAAACTGGTGCAAAGTCAACTTATTCTTCCTATGTACACGAAGAACTTCGTGGCCCAATCTGTACCTACTCTACTGAATTTAGAATGCTATCAAGTCAAATCAATAAGATCAAAAGGAGCTTTATATCTACTGCAATCCCAATTCCAAATCCAGCAGCTCAAAAAAGAAGAATGCCTCCTAACACTTTTCATAAACACCGTGTCACCCCAGCCCGTAGTAACAAGGACCGTGGACCAATCCAATTCACTGACTCTCCCCTTAGCAAGGTCCTTGACAAAGAACTCGAACAAAATTGTCCTCCAAGTTAGTTAGACTTATACTCTCCACTCCCGATTAAGCCTAACTAACGCCTATTGTGCCTTCCTCTTCCTCTGTCATCTGGAATCGTTTCAGATCGGACCAATTCTACTGAACACTAACCTATAGTTTGAAATCCAAGATCTTTGTTCCGCTTAGAAGGTTTACTTTCTTATCATATAGCCGTTTTCCTGCCTATGTGTGAAAACGAGTATGTGACCATAACTTATATCTTTCCCTCAGGCATGGGCGGTAGGTGAGGGGCGTAGCGAATGAAATGATAGGACTTCCTTAGCGCAAGCACTAAGTAAGAGACCTACCTTAGCTAGCGTACCAAACTTTTTAGAGAAGGCAACCGATTACGGAAATGGAGTTCGGAATCCCAGTCGTGATTTCATTCCGAAGTGGAAATAGAGGAATTTGGACAGTCGCAAACCCCAAGGGCCCCAACGTACAAAACAGAGGATCCGAGCTCTTCTCCAACTAAAGGGATTGGAAAAAACTCAGCCATAGCACCGTGAGGGGCAAGCAGGTGAAGTATGTAAATAGCAAGCCAAGCTACTCACTTTCTACTTCCGTAGATCAGAGATTGGACCATCTGGATTGTTATGGATAGGTGAATTCACCCAGGGATGCCAGCACTTCATCATCTTCCCTTGAGGGTCAGAGTTGAAAGCAAAGAAAATGAGAGCATTGATTCGCCGTAGATTCGCTAGAACACGATCTCATCGCTCAAGTCCTCCTCAACTCAAGCCCTGTGTCAGCAGAAAGCCGAAGCAAGGGAACTGATTGATCTACAACTTCCTTTTTCATTTCATGGCCTTCAAGCAATGGGTTTGGCAAAAAGAGAATCGAATCTATTCGGAAAGGTAGGTAAACTCGACATAAGCTATATCTTGATGTTCAGACCGGTGCAATGGGCGAAGACCTTCAGAGGCAGGGTCAAGAAGAGTCTATCTTTTTTATAGCCCGAGACGGGACTACTCAATCACTTCAACCGATGCATGAAAAACCTCTACGCTTACTTCGATGCCGAATCAAAGACTTCATTCAAAAATAAATCAGTAAAGAAAGCAATCAAACAAGGAAGAATTGAATGTGTCCTAGCCGTTTGAGATGAAGTTTGAAAGGATACTTGGAATGGTCCGGGATAGAGGATCAATCTACTATCATTTCTCTTAACGCCTTCACTCCTCTACCTCTGGGAGTTCACTCCTCAAACCAACCAATCCAAAAAACCACTCTATCTCTGATAGACGCCATTGGCATATCCTGTTCCCAACGAGGGATGGGGGATTGAAAAAGAGAGAGCAACCAATCACGATAGAAGAGGAATTTCCACTATAGAATCCAAGATGGGCCAGCTTTCTCTTATTCGTATGAACATGAAAGCAGAGAGAGAGGAGAGGGACTGGCACAGCAATAGAACGAGGCGTCTGTATCACGGCTAGATGCCGAGTAGGTGACGGAGCCTTTAGTCGCTCAAAGAAAGTTAGAAGTTTAGGTAAACCCCTTGACTTCCATACTTCTACTGGGCTTCGGGAGACACCTTCGATTGAGACGAAATGTCTTCAGCTGCTTGGATGAGAGAGTACTCAGAGCAGAGACAAGCACCCCATCTATGTCAGCAACATCAAAGGGGCTAGACCGGCCATCCTCTTGTACGATAGGAATTGTTCACCGCTCGAAGCCAGAAAGATCACAAATTCATATCGGATTCGGCAGCTAGATCAGATTCATAGTTTCGCGCCAATGTCTCAAGCTGAGGCGCAGGCCAAGAGCGAACCCTTATTGATTGAATTCATCAGGTCAGGAAGCCAGAGCAGCTCCATTAAAAAAAAGCAAGATGAGCCGTCAACACGGGGGAGAACATCCCATTCACAGGAATGAAGCATCCGGAGAGACAAGTCGATGAGGCCAAGTCCTTTTTTGAGACAAGTCCTCTTGATTTGACTAAGTAGCCTGATTGACCTAAAGCTTCATTGACTAGGACGGAATGCAAAAGGAGAACTAGGTCTCAAAGCATTGATTAGGATATATAATATCTTTCTCTCTTTCTATTTTCAGCTGCCCTATACCTAGAATGTCTTCTTTCTTTATCAAATGATTCGCCTGAACCAAAGATTACGATTACATCAAGTAATCCCACGACAAGCATTAGGGTAGGGAGAAGACCTTTGATTTTGTTTTGATTATTCGGTCTCGCCTTCTCTAAGGTTCTATTCATAACAGGCAACGGGCCCATGAGCATCCGCTTCGGGCCATCGAACTGAGTTGAAATTGCAAAGCTAAAGGAAGACTAGAGAATCCAATAGGGAAGATAGGCTAGGCCAGCAGCAAAAAAGCAAGAACGCCAAGCAAGCACGAAAGAGTCCCCGAGCGAGGAATGAAAGACCGAACCTGAAGATAGCACCTACTTCCTCATTGGCATAAGCAGAATCAGGCGATCCGACGATTTTGCTGTTCATAGATTCTCATCTAAGATCTTTTTCTTTTTCCACTTCTTCGCCTGCATCTGACACCTAACTTTGATGAAGCAGGGGAGAAGAGATGAATTGAAAGACTATGTCCCAGCGCTAGAAGGAAAAGAGGGGAAGGATGTGCCTTCAATCGTCAATCGAAAGTAGGTCTTCGCCTTCTCCTTCATCAACGGCACCAGCCTTTCTTTATAGATAGGAGCCCCTTTCTGGTAGAAATTCCCCCTATAAAAGAGAAATAATAGGCAAATTTAAGATGAGGAGGGCATAGATCCGATACAGACAGATGTGAGAAATGTTGCAAGAGCTTCAATCCTTTTTTTAAGCCTTTCGGGCGATACATAATTTAGTTTCCTATTCCATATTCCTATGTGCCGCAGCCGTTCACTCTTGAATTCATTCCTTCACGGAAGACTCTAATACTGAATTGCATTGAGGTAGTGATAGCGCATTGAAATTGAATACTTTGCACGTAACTGAAGGCGCCTTATCGATAATTCTTACTGGGGCGACCCCTATCTTCTCGATTGAAGAAGGGCTGTCGCTTAAGGACATAGAGATAGTTATCACTCTAGGCGCCCTCCACTCCAGACTTGTAACTGGACCCTAGTACCTCTCAATGAAAGAACTGGCATTTTCAAAGGAAGGCATACTAAAACATACCCTCACTCCGGAAAGGAAGGAGAGAGCTTAGAGGGCAAAGCAAAGGTAGTTGTCTTTCAAGTCAAGAAGCTCGTCGTCTTACTGATTGAGCACTTGGCGAGGCAAGAGTAGATTGACCAAGGATGGGATTCGCGCATACCTATGAATGGAGTCAATAACTTAAAATAAGATTTTCTTTGTAAACAAGTAAGCAAGAGAGAGAGAGGGGACCGATTGAGACAGCAAAGAGAAAGAGCCTTTCCAACACAACAAGCGGACAGATGACCAAAGAAAGAAGATAGAGCCTTGCTGAGTGAGTGCCGGGGTTCTTTTTTCTATTATAGAAATAGATTCGTTCTCAACCTCTCTAAGTGCTAGGGCTTTTCATTCCTATCTATCTTTGGATTCTGGTATGATTTACAATTTCCTTCTCTTTTGCTTCTCTCCCCCTGCTCTTTCTGATGCCTGGTCCTTTATCTTTCTATCATTCCGGCCGAACGGAATCACCGAAATATATATATATAAGGTTAGAAAACAATCCTTTTTAGGGCCACGCTTAGCTTACTTCTTACAACCCCTGGGAGCCCTCTCGGGCAAGGACCAATACCAGGGAACCTTTGTCTCTTTTCTATTATTAGGAAAGGAAGATGGAACGAGATATCATAAGTCCTCAAAGCTTGAGGCCTCTCGAGTGACAGAGCTTACGACGCCATCAGAGCATTGCTTTCCTCAACAAGCTACCCAAAAAAGAAAAGGTACTGAACCAGACGAATCCTAAGCCAAGCGCATTCTGACTACTGACTTCTTTGCCTTTCATCCTAGCTAGAAGTCAAGTATACCTATGTCGGTCTCAGTTCTTTCTTTTATGGTGGTAATGGGGATTGTTGTGTTTTCGTATTGTCTAAGTCCTCTTGCGTGACCTATTTCCTTTTCTTTAGACTTTCTAACTCCGCTAGGAATTTTCTTGTTTTCTGATTGCCCCCGGAAAGACATTGACTCGATCCCTCGCTACAAGACTGAAACAATTCGAATGATAGAAGAATCGACAGCTGCTCCTGCGCTTACTACTTTGAAAAGAGGGGAAAAGCATAGACTCGATTTCAACAGCATCACCACCTGAAGGAAGATGAGTACTTTTTTCGGGAAATAAGTTTCACTCAACTCATCCCTTAGTTTTGAGGCTTAGCTTTAGCTTAAGTTAAGCTCTTTGATTGAGGATTGGGTAAGAGATGGACTGGAAGACTTCGAGCACTTCCGGGTTCCCCTAGGTCTATTAGACCACCATCAACTCATAGACTATATTGAGGAGTAAGGAAAGGGCTTCCATGACAATGAGGTCCTTCTTGCATGGTGTTATAGGGCGCATTTTTCCTGGCTTGTTAGGCTTTGGAATCCACGACCTGTGCATCTCCGAGAACTGAAAGCGACATTCCAATACTCGGGTCTTTAAATATTCTAAATGAGAATTGTCTGTATAAATCGTTTTATACACCGCAGGTTTCTTTGTTCAATAACCATTTTTTTTTTTCAAGTATACTGATCTTGAGCCTACCCGAGCGAAAGCGGAGTCTCCAGAGATCAATCAACCGGACGCCTCCAAAGCTGTATCCAAGTTGTAATAAAAGAAACAAGAAAGAATAAGAATCCAACTAGAGAACTGAAGCTTCCCAAGACCACTTACGGTAAGGTGTGCAGGGCACGAATCCAGTAGCCAGTATCCCTAGCGGGTCACACGTACTATAACAATCATTTATAAAAGAAAAAAAAAAAAAAAAAACAACAGACTCACTATACTAGCAAACCAAGAAAGCACTACACAGACAAGTTGAAGAAGGGTTTGGGTTCCGAGGAGCT
>CM066997.1:18115146-18120146 GCA_033977485.1 Hydrangea macrophylla
AGATTTCCCGTTGGAGTTGAAGTCAAAGTCGCCTTTGGTAGGAGAGACTTTGGTTCTGTTCTGTATTGGAGCCCGATAACTGGCTTAGCTTTCATTCCTTGGTCTCTGTCTTTATCCTGAGTTCTTTCTTGCCAATGTGTGGTCGCTTCGCTGTCTTTACTATAAATATGTGAACTCTTTGGCTTATATCGTATGGTAACTTCCCTTTCCATCGGTTACCCGCTGGTGTAATTTCATTAAAGTTCTTATTTCCTACCATTTCAATCAAGTAGCCTATAGTTTATAAATCTCCGATTTTCCTCCCCGTATCGCTAACAGCAGTGAGAACTGCTGTCCTTGTCTCTATCAGTCACTCCTGTCCCTGTTCTCACTCTTGGATGAGAAGAAGGTACCGGCTAAGGTCTCAGTCCAGGGGTCTCCGTGCTTGCGGTATAGCTTCCTTCTAAGCCGCTAACTAGTCACTCCCTTCATTCGTTCGCCTGCCCGGTCTCACTTCATGCCCCAGAAAAAGAAGAGGAAGCCGTCGCTCACTCTTTTCTTTGCACATGTCCCTCGTGTGGAATGCTTTCACTCCCTGAATTGGCATCTCATTGGTTCGCCCAAAAGTTCTCCCCTCCCGGAATCAGACAAAGGGTTTCTTCCTATCTTTCATTGACGGGGTTTGGGGTCAGTCCCCCTATGTGGGGTAGCTCGAAGCAATGGTTGAAGAAGATGGGGTTCATTCTGAGGTCGGATCTCCAGGGGAACGGCAAACGAAGAACGAAGCAGAGGTTTTTATTGCGGAAGCTTCTCAATACTAAGTAAGTAAGAGGATTAACATGATTAGATAAGGATCTAAAATCTCAACCAAAACGCATCCACCAGTTTTGGAACCTGTTTGCCCGTTTCTACCATTCGTGCTTTGTCGAACAAGTAGGTGTAACTCTTGAGCAAAATGACAGGCAAGAATAAAATAAGAACGATACCTACTACCGAATCCAAAGGACTACACATTCCTGCATTTCTTTACCTCTCTTTACATTCTGTTATCGCCCCTCGCTACTGCTCAACCTCGCTATCGTTACCTAAAGGGCTGAAATAGGAAAGGATAGTCTTTCTCGAATGGTGCCGTTTATCCGTAGAAAAAGAAGGAAGTTGTTCTTAGGTCAGTGAATTCAAGCGAAAGAGTCCCAAAAACTAAGACAGCGTTCGAATACACTCCATTACCATTCTCAGAATCTCAGCTAAAGTCTTTCTATTTTGATCTTCAACTACTAACCCACCACCTACCTGAACCTTCCTCCTGCACCTGCATTGAATACCGATACGAGGTTAAGGAGATCAATAAGTAGGCCAGCGGAGGCGCCCAGCAAGCTCCGGCTCTCTTACAGATCCTACTGATTTCTCTTCGTTCTCTCACTCTTAAGTGGCAGGCAGCCTGACTACACGGAATGAAACTCAAGTTATTGACCCACCACCTTCAGATGAACCTGACGGGAAACTACACTTGGTGGTACGGAATTGAATCTCAAGTACGGGGCTTATCAGCTTCAGGTTTAGTTGCACCAGCAAGGTCACTACAAGGTGTGGCTGACCATTCTTTCACTCATCTGTTTCAGTCGCCCACACATGATAATATCAATTCTGCAACTCCAAAGTCCCCAGCCCTTCACCTCGTCTCGGTAAAGGGGATTTCTTCTCCTGGCAAACAGGAAGCAAGGCTTGCACACCCACTTCTCTAAACATTCTGGACTATCGCTTTTCGGCCTAATCAGCTATCTTATCTGCTTCTGTTTTAGGCATCTAAATAAGAAATGTCAGTCCCTTGTCCGATTCTGTTCAAGCCCTAGTTTAATATCTATCCAAACCTCCCTCACAGTTGGGATTCCAGTCTTATGGCTAGCAGCTGCTCCTTTTATGCCCTAGTGTCAGTTGTTCGTGGCACTTATTTCATTCTCATGGCACTTGCCTTACCCAGCTAGAAGTGAAGTTCTTTGTCCTGTTCTCTTATTGGCATCTAGTCTAGATCGATTTCTAACAGCGGTAAGCCCGATAACAGGGAAAAAGGCAAAAACACTAGCTGATAGAGATGGCACAACTCCTTCTTCCTTCTCTGTGCGTGGCGTGGGTGTGGCTATTGATCGGATAATTGTTGTTAAAGAAGCACCTTCCCTTCTGAAAAGAGCGGAAGTAGCCATGTTTGCAGCGCTTATGCCTGCAACGGAAAGAGCATTTGCGTATACGACATCTCATTCGGAGTGGGGATCACTCCTTTTGTTCAATGTAGGCTCTTTTTCTAAAGAGTGGTTTTGATACCCTCTCGTCACTCCCTTGCTTGACAGTGAGGGAATCCTAAGTACGTATTTACTAGCAATGGAATGGGACAGTCATCCGTCTAACGAGAAAATGGAGGCGCCGAGACAGATATATGAGCAAGGCCTTGTCACGAGTTGGACTCGAACCAACACTTCTGGGAAAGGAAATTCACTACAATCCCAGCGAACTCCCGTTATTCTAATCGCGACTTTGGTTACCCGGTTCCCCAAGTGGGTACGTCCGGGGGGGCGCTCTATTGCAAGCCCCAGGCAGCCCTAGTCTGCCTTTTTTCACTACCGACACGAAGACAAAGGTTATTTGTCATTATTGCCGAAGAGGATTATGGCAATCTTCATCTCGTGTAACGCCTTTCATGAACATGAATTAGATTCGATTCGTCTTCTTTATTCTTAAAAGAAACCCCCCACCCGAACCATTCTTAAGACCACCAAGCCCTCTCGAATGAGTTCTACTATAGAAGCTTTCAACGTACACCCGGGGACAAATCTTTCACTCACTGAGAAGTGAAAACCTGTGACTAGATCGTCCTGAAGACGGATGCGACGGGAAGAAGTGGCATTTGAAAGTGTTGCTGACTTAACATTTAGGTTTCGGCATAACAAAGCTTGCACTGTCTTTTCGCACTTAGGCGCACAGCGTGCCATTGGTAATGATTCTACTACGGTGCCACAAATTCGCAAGCTGATCCTAAGTAATCGTTGTTGTTCATTGGATTCCGGAGGAACTACTTCGTTAGGATTGGGGAATTGCTGCGATTCTTCCTGAATAGCCTGGATTCTCCCGTCGAGAGTCACTTTGAAAGTCTTACCTAAACTCTTCCGACTGAATATGATAAAGCCTATAAAACAACGAGCTACTATCATTTCTTCATTATAGATTGAGATCTTCTTCGAACTTGATGCACAAATAGATGGAATAGCAGCAAATAGCATCTTTCTAGCCTGCATATTCGTGGAACTCAATCTCATTTAGAAAGCTTATCTCTATCTTTCAGCAACTGAACGGGAAGTGGTTTAGGAAAGGACTTTCGAATCGGATGCGCTCGCCCAGCGAGAAAGGCCTTGCCAACCAAGTAAAAAGAAAAAAGAAAGAAGAGAACGAAAGGAGAAGAGAACTTCGTATTTTGGTAACTCTCTAGGAGTCATGTTTAACCTTGAATGCTATTAATAGATTCTACAGCAATAGTCCCTCGGACTCGGAAAGTAATAACGAAAATGGCTGACCCAATAGCAGATTCCGCAGCTGCCACCGTTGGAACCAATGAAGCAAATGATTGACCCATCATATCATCCGAAGAAACGGAAAATACCAAAAAGTTCGAATTCACAGCTAATAACATTGATTCAATTGGCATTGACATAATAGGAATATTTCGTCTATTAAGGAGGATTCCCCGAATACCTGAAATAGAGATGATCATAGAAAATGTGAAATATTTTATAGGATCCGTTTCGGGAACGTGGAATGTCAGAGAAATTCAAATGTTATAACTCCAGTACGTCAGGAACGCTATGTCATTTACAATCCCGGCGTATTTCGGATGCTTGAAGGCCCCGCTGACCCGAAGTGATTTAGAAAGATTCTTCTTTCTCGATGGTGATCGGTCATGGTATCCATAGCCTTGCTTCTTTTTCGGCCAAATCCTGATTTCGTTTTGCTTCTCCCGGTCGTCGAGCCTACTAGAATGTACCAACGCGCAAAAACTTTTCTCAAATCTTTTTCATTTTTCTAAAAAAAATTCGAGGTTTGAGCGTCTTCCCCAGTTAATTCCTCTAGCTTCTCAGCGAGGGTGGGGATGTTTTACTCCGGACCTTTTGGAGTCAATATTGACTCCGCAATTAGTCTATTTCTTTGCTCAGCCCAGAACCGGTGGGGCTTCAATTCGGCCATACGATTAATGATTTCACTTTTGAGTTGAACAATCGTATGTATATCCTCTATAGGAACATCCCGATCCGGTTCATAAATGGAAAAGCGTGTTCTTATCCTCCTTTCAACGGGGGATAGACCGTCCTCGCCCTCCACCTCGGGCATTCCCAAATGAAGACCTAAATCCGGATCGTTGTGCTCCATAGCCCATGCCTTTTCTGCTATCAGACTACTATAAAAGAGAAAGAAAAAGATAAGCAGCAAATCAAAGAAAAGGTGTAGAACCCAAGTTGGATTTATACCACCTTTTCTTTGATCCACCTTCCCGGGCAGGGAAGAGAACGAAAATGGACCGCGGATGGTGGTCGTGGTAGGTTCGAGGATCTTACGCGGCGGAGCGAACTCCTCTATCGTGTTCAATTTCCTCAGGCGGACCCCCAATTCTCAACCTCGACCTACACAAGTGATTTTAGAACCCACATTTAAAAAAGTTCTGTTAGGTTCTTAGTAGCAATCGGCGACCTTTTCTTCTTTTACTTCACATAGCTTTTCGTCTCCTTGATAGCTGGAAGTTCTCCAAAAGTATGAAAAGCTGGAGGACTTTGTACCATCCATTCCGGTGTGGTTGGATTCTGTTCAACAGCCCAAGGACTTGGAGCACATCTTTTGTTCTTTCCACTGCTTGAAGTGATTGTTACAACCACGAAGAAACAACAAATACCAACTACGGATATATAAGAGCCAGAACTGCTAAGGGCATTCCATCCAGCGTAAGCATCTGGATAATCTGGAATGCGCCGTGGCATACCCGAAAG
>CM066997.1:18122646-18125146 GCA_033977485.1 Hydrangea macrophylla
TGTTTTTATGATCAGAAATTGTTTCTTTATTTCCATTTCAAATTGTTCTCTTGACTTTTTATCAATATGAGGTGATCGTAACACAGTATATAAGACTCGTGATTCAGGCAATCCAATCTTCCGTGTGTAAGGCGGAAGCCCCCAAAAATGGTTTTCCAAAAATGGGTGATCAAAAGATCGAATCACTATGCGTATCTTGGTGGTCGTGACTTTTGGTGGTCTTTCTTTTTGGCTGACTCCTCTTCCTATTGATCAGAAGCATCCAGCAGCGCCACGCCGGTTTAGAATTCGATTCTAAGGGCTAACCCCTTCCCCCACCCCATAATTGCGCGACAATAGCGCAGGCGGTCGAAAAATGAGGGCTCGCTGCCCCCTGAACGATCAGGTTTTCGGCCATAGCATAAAAATCGGGAAGCCCAGTGGAATTCGCAGTCAAATCATTGACCACGTCCCCCATATTGGTAGCAGGAGGGAGTGGAAGCTGTGCTTCGCGAAATAAAGAACTTAGCTTTTCGTGGATTTCGCGGCGCAATATATAGGAAGTATGCTCCCTTAGTAGGTCCGACGAATGGGGCGAGTCTTGCATATAAGTAAGTATCTCTTGTAAAAGAGAATTCCACTTAGAATTAGAAAGGGGCATTAGATGCGTTAGTCTAATTTAAATTCCTTTATTTCACTCCGCGTCTTTGCGCTTCCCTTTCAATCAAAGAAAGAAGGAAGATCAAATCAAATGATGAGTGACTTTAAAAGAACTTCCATTTTTTGGTGAAATTGGGATAGGTTTTCTATCAAAAAAAAATGGGGACGGAAATAGTAACAGGGAAAACAATTAGTGCTTAACCGGAATTAGGAGTCGGTTCTTTTTTTGTCAAGCTGTCAAAATTTTGGCTTCTTTCTTTTCTACGCTTTTTCGAAATTCCTCGAGTCGAAAATAAAGATTCCCCAAGTTAAGGCTTTCCTTTTTGGGTATTTTCCCCTTTGTTAAGCGCTGTCTTACAATTCGGAATGTTTGCACGTGTGTTGAAGGTATCGCAACACATCGTCTGCATTACAACAACACGAGTAAAGCGCCAAAGACTTTATTTATTACCCTGGTGGGAAATAGCACTTCGGACTCAAAGGGGGCAAGCTGTTTATCTTCCATACCTTACCTTGAATAGCAGTATCAAGGCCAGGTTAAGCTTTCGTTTAAATCTATTGATGGGCGCCCTCATCTGCAGGATTCCATCTGAGTTAATGAGACCAGCACCCCTCATCCTTTACTTGGACTATAAGAAGTCGGAATGTAAATTCAGCCAAGCGGGGCGGGTAATCATTGTTTACGAGAGTTGGGGCGCGTAGAAAAATAGATCTGATGAGGCTCTGAATCAAAAGGCAACGGATAGGCCGTTTGAAGGCCGCTAAACGATCGATACGATGTTTAGGGCTGAGATCGGAATCGAGAAAGGTTGTTTTCTTGGTCAGACTGTGGGTGGGGCACTTTCACAAAAGACTGATCCTATTCCTCTTCCTCTTAGCCGGATGCATTGAATTGAAACAAAATCCTGTTTTGTTTATTTAAGTTCCAGTAGCAGTAGTTTCTTTGACTGCTTATCCAGTAGCTGGTGAGACAGTACGAGTCAAAGTTGTTCGTGCTGTTAAAAAAGAGCTCTAGTTCTTCTTCCTTTTCTTTCTTAACTTCGTCATCCTCATCAGAATCGTGTTCCTCAGAAATGTGGAAGACTTTAGTATCATCTTCGAACATGTGACTATCTTGCTCGGGTACCTCAACCTTCTCGTCACCCCCTAAGCCCGGCCGCCTAAAGACCTTTCCGCATTCTGGATCTTCAAAGAGAGCTCTCTTTTGTGCTGGAGAATACATGGCGTCAAACGGTGGCTAACATTCCTCTTCCATTGCACAACCCCTGGGCTTCCTCAATTGAGTATCCCATTGCTTGCATCATTCGAAGAGCTTTCGCATCGTATACCTTAAGCCCCTTAGAAATAGGGCATTACAGCTTCCAATTCAAATCTTTAAACAGTGTAGCAGGCGTGTTAGGCTAGATAGCTGGATCTGGGGCATTACCACTGGGCATATCCAGGTACCTCAACCTTTTAGACAGAATTGATCTTTATGGCCCGTTCCCGGCTCTGGAGGTGTCAGACCCCAACCCATGAAAGGTCCAGTCCAAAACTTTCGATCTAGGTCATTTTTGTTTAGCAAGAAATGAACATATTGAGCAAGTATGTTAACTTCGCCTATTCCTGCCCATTGCTTCTGAGCGAAGAAAGTCTTTCAAAGGGGTCTTTTGCTCCTATCGTAAAGGTCAACTCGATCTAGCGACCGTAGGAAGGGGGAGCATTCCTCGGTGAACCATAGACATTTTTTTTATCCGATATGACTAGCGCAGCGAGTCAGTCAAGCTAAAATAAAATTAGATATGATATAGAGAATCCAGATAGGACCATTGAGTATTCTTGTTCAGAAAGAAAAGAAGTAGATGCTAGGCGTAGGGGAATC
>CM066997.1:18130146-18132646 GCA_033977485.1 Hydrangea macrophylla
TATCACAATCGGAATATGTTGAATAGGCATAATAGCCCGTCTGCCAGCTATTGGAATAGGCCACCCGTCTTAGCCACCTTATTTTGAAGGAGCAAGCCAGCAAGTCTTCCGGTGACTAATCTCCCATCGCTAGAAAGCCCAACCGGATCTTCTTTCTCTGGTTTCAAAACCTCAACCGGTAACCAAAACAAGCAAGCCAGCTTCGGTAGTGGTAGTAGCTTCAAAGGAATTGGTAGTATGTCTTGAATAGGAAAGCATTCATAATGTATGAACTCAACCTATGTTCAAGAGCTTGAACAATGAAGTGAAAGGCTTGACTTTAGTTTAGAGTTCGATCTGGTTTTCATCATTGTCGACAGAAAGAAGGGAGTGTTTTAATTTCCTTTGTTTGTTGACCGAATCCCATTTTTCTCAGTTACATGCCGATATTTGGCCTTTGTTTTGGCTTTTAATTAGCCTAAAAGTTCAAGAGTAGGCCCGAACCGCTCCCCCTTTCCATTTAATCACTGACAAAACCTACCTTTCAATTCGACTTAACGAAAGGACTTCGACTTTAGAACAATCAATCGAACGGGTAAGGCCAGGGGCTCATAATCCCTATTCAAATTGCTTGCTTGACTGATTAAGGTGGCTTTCCTGTTGTTCCAGTCACTGTGGCTCTTGCTTGAGCCGGGAAGTACAGAAGGCACAGAGGTGAGAAGTGTTTAGATTATAGATACGAAGGTACGAAGTGGATTTCTCATGGCCCTCCCAATGAATCATTTTTATGATATACGAGCATAAACAATAACCATTTAGAATACCAATACCTGCAGGTCGAGGGAGAACTGGTTTGATTCATTTTCCACGTAGGGAAGCATAAAAGGAAAGCGGTCCCTTACCTTGTGACCTCTATTTCCTTCCCGTAATCGAACCTTCCACAGAAAGCAGCTCGCACTCGGTAATAAGACTTGAACATGGATTCTTTCCCATCGACTGGACCTTTCACAGAGACCAAGGCCAGAACCTCCACCAGCTGACGTGTCTACTCGAATGACTCTTTCATACAGTATGCAGAGTGCTTGCTTCAGCTCCAGCTACTAAAGCCAACCAATAGACCTGTTCATACAACAATATTCCAACTCGTCTTCCTGCTCCAGTTCTTTATGCCTTCGTTCGTTCCTTTTCTTTTGTTGTCCCCAAGTTCTAGGCCCGTTTTGCTGCTGTGCTCCCGTCTCTCTTTTTTCTATCCCGTCGTTAAAGTGCTCCTACCTTTCCTTCTTTTTTGTGGCCTAGCTTTGATCCGTAGGAGCTGGGGCAGTGCATTCGGCTGCTCTTTCTCTTTTCTATCCTTGTGGACGAGGGGCCCTAAAGCTAGCTAGAACAATAGGGCGAAGGGCCTCTAAGCTATACTTTATCTTTGGCAAGAGTTTCTTCCCCAAAAGCTATAGCAATAAATAGAGCAGATGGACCCTAAGAGCTAGAGCCAAAGGCGTTAAGAAAGAGTGCCAGAAGCAAAATGAAAAGATTTCGTTGAAAGGTACGTTTGAACGAATGTATGTTGATGGGCTTGGAGTTCCCTATCTTTGAAGAGAAGGAGAGGTATGGAGATTTAGTATATAGAGAAGAGAGGACCTACCTAGGGTACGGTGCCCGAACACAATTTCTATCTTTCTACCGGGGCCCTCTCTTTTGGAATTTCATCCACAGAACCAAGAAAGAAGAGTGGAATTAATGATTTGAAAAAGAGAGGTCGGTCTAGCCAAGGATTGAGTCCTTTTCTTTTGGATCTGCTACTCGACCCGTATTCTGTTACAGGTTTGCCTAGCGCTTCCATCGATAGCTTATACCTGCAGACTTGAAGCCAATTGCCATCCTCCTTTTAAAGCATACCATTCTTCGATTTCTGATTCATATGCATCTCAAAACCGACCAAGCAAGGGTTAACGTTGTGTAGTCGGAATAGAGTTGCCGGTAACCTTAGGCTAATAGCTAGCCTAAGACAAGAGGCAATAAAGCAGAGCTAGCGAAGGGGGACCAAAAGCAGGAGCTTTTTAAGCGCGCTCTGAAACAAAGGAGGCAGATACGTGAATGAAGTGAGATCTTGGAACAAGGGCAGTGGGCGTAGGGTTTGATCCTTCGCACCGAAAGGACCCGGTCCATATAAATCTGGAAACAGATGCAAAGGGCTTAGGCAAGCACTCGGGTCAGTGGATCAGCTTAAGAAAGCAAATCAAACTACAATGTCTTCCGTCTTAGATTGTCTCCGTCCTTCTTCCTAGTAAGTGAGAGTGGTTGAACCTAGACCAGCCTTTCTCCCTTCAAGCTCCCTTCGCCAAAGAAAAAGGCTGATAAGAGAGTGAAAGACAGCAAAAAAAAGGTAAGCGAAGCCGGTCGAGTACCACATAAGGAGAAAAAGGTCATCCTCTCAAAGCGAACAATCCAATGACTTCCCCTTTTTTTTTCGCTTATTCCGGCCTTTTGGCTAGTCAGTTTTCTTTGACTGGCATTTGGCCCTTGG
>CM066997.1:18145146-18147646 GCA_033977485.1 Hydrangea macrophylla
ATCCTCTTCAGTGACAAGTTTCGGAATGACTTGCAAAATTTCTTCATCAATATAGTGTTCCTCCGAAGAAAGAAGATTTAAAAAATAGGTTTTCAGCTAAAGCACCAATAGTAAATGGATCTTCCACCCAAGTCTTGTTTGAATCCTTGATTCTCCTAATGAGGCTTCTTTTTAATTTGTTGCTCGCAACCGCATGGAAAAATCTGGTGTTCTTGTCACCTTCTTTAAGCCATTGAATACCAGATTTCTGACGTCAAAAGGTCTCTTCCATGAGAAGAGTATGGTTCAGATCCTCTTTGGCTTCATTAAAAGCTTTTAAATTCCCATCAGTCCAACAATGTTCCAAAGCAATTTGAGCTTGTAGCAGTTTGTCTTCGACTTTCTTCACATTATCAAAGATGTTGCCAAAGAGATCCTTATTCCAGATTTTAAGATGCTGTTTTACGCTCTTAAGTCTCTGAAAAAATATGTCAAAAGGAGAACCCCAAGCAGGCAAATTCCACGAAGACTCTCAAATTTGTAAGAAGTCGGGGTGTTTAATCCATATGTTCTGACATTTGAATGAAGATGGATGAAAAGACACACCTTCGTCAATCTGAATAAGCATAGGAGAATGATCTTATGTTGAGCGTGGTAAGTCTTTCACCATAGCATAGTAGAGGAGAAAACATCAGCCCAAGCCGGATTAGTGAAAACTCTGTCAAGCCTCGCCCAAACAAAGCCCCCACCTTCTTGGTTATTCGACCAGGTATACTTGCTGCCCTCATAACCGCAGTCAATGATGCCACAATCATTGTATTGAATTCCTCTAAAGATACAAGATTTGGAGGTCTGCCATCAAGTTTTTCAGACACATCTGAAATTGCGTGAAAATCACCCGCAACCATCCATGGACCTTGTATGTCTTAGGACAGTAATTGAAGTTTTTCCCAAAGAAGCTGTTGAATGGAGCACTTTGCATAAACAATGGTAAGCCTTACCAGATCAGAATTAAGGAAGCTGATGTCGACTGTGATACACTGTTCAAACGCGTCGACAAGCACTACATTCACTTCATGATTCCGACAGAGCCATATTTTCTCATCTGCCTCTTGATTTGTCAATTTTAAGTTGAAACCAATTCTGTTGGAGAATTCCTGAATCTTATTAGCATGGTGAAGAGGTTCAAGAATAGCAATCAACGATATATTATACATCTTTACAAGCTTGGCAACCCTCCTTCTTGATTTGATGTTGCCTATGCCTCTGATATTCCACAAGAGGTTATTAATCATGGCTAACAATGGAAGAAGTTTGATAAGAACGAGCCAACGCTCTAGTAAGCCTTCTGGAGCTCTTCAAGTTCGATTCTTGTACTTTGACAGATGTATCTGGCTGCTCCTTGTAGGATTCAGAAGCTTTAGATTTCTGGGCGCAGTCAGTGTTCTTGAATCTCGAAGCTGTAGATAACACTTGAGAGAATTCCTTACACATGGTAAAAAATTCCTGCAAAGAAGTGTTTGCTTCTCTCATAGGTTCAGAGTCCGATAAGTATCCCTTAGTCTGAGCAGCTTGTTCCTTTGGAACGTTAGCATCATCTTTGGATTTCAGTCAAACAAGGGATATATTAGACTCCATGGTGTTTATGAGTTCATGATCAGGCTGAGAGATAATAGGCATAATAGCCTGAATACCAGAATTATCAACATTGGAATTGTTAGCAGCCAGAGATGAGTCAATGGCATCTACTATTACCTGATGAGAAGAATCAACCCTCAACTGAGAATCATGAGAAGCAGTACTGGTTGAAGGATCGGCAGAAATCTGTATGTGCTGAGAAGTGTCTTTATTAACAGCAAAAAGATTCTGCTCCGTCTGATTGTCCGCAGTATTGTTTGGAAGATTCTATGTATTATTAAAAGATGATTGGATGGTGTTGCCCGTTGGCCTGTAGACTTGACGTGGGGGAGCTTTTCCTCCTTGACCTTGTGCAGATTTCTTCCTAGAGGCATTAGAGTTAGGAGCTGGCGGCTGCTGGTTGGACTTCTCTTTGTTGGCTGCATCAGTTGCACTGGAGTTTTTCGAACGAAGTTTGCAGTTTGACTTTACATGACCTTGTTTGGAACAAGACGTACAATACCTTAAGTCCTTCTCATAGACGATTTTCTGACATCTTCCTTCGTATTGTCCCATGCCTAACCAGATCCTATTAGGGTTTTTCTTGAGAAGATCCACCTCAACGCATATCCTTGCGACACTGGGTCGAGATGGGGGTCGGACCATCGATTAACAGCACTTTGCCTACTACGTTAGCAATAGATCTAAGGTAGTAGTCTTGAAAAAAACAGATCGGAAGATTCGGAAACTAAATCCACATAGGAACGATTGAAGGTTCAGCCCCCTATTTTAAGTTCGCAGACCATTTAACGAATCTGAAGAGATAATCTTTAAATATCTTAAGAGAAGAAAAACGAGAAATCGTTTGGATTCGAAGCGAAACCCTTCTCCGCCGTTACGGAGT
>CM066997.1:18162646-18185146 GCA_033977485.1 Hydrangea macrophylla
TCGGATGGGTAGTCTCAAATCGGTCCCCAAGGCCAACTTTATACTTTACAAATCGTCGATTGAGTTGTTCGGGAAGGCAATTCTCGCTATCATCTAGAGAAGGAAGTGAAACGAATTAGAAGGATGGGGAACGAATGGCAATGCTTAACTGCTCGCCTGCCACTAGAATGAAAATCAATGAAACAAATCCACTTTGAAAACATCATACAAAGGAGACGTATCACACGTTCTTCTATACGCTTAAGTATACGCTCTTGAATCCACTAAACTACGAGCTGAAATAGAGAGGAATTGGGAAAAACTCCTACTTTCGATGTGCCAGGCTCCGTGCCTAGTCTGCGCCAGGTGTTTTCTACTGTAGCTCAATGTCGATAGTTCTTTCGTGATGAATCGGTTGTTAGAAGTGCTCCGGCGTCTATGTCGATCGATGATCCAGGGGGTCGGACACCAACTTCATATATTCAAAAACGACGTTTCGACCTTCAGATGAACTTGCACTAAATAGTGAGAATTCCCTTTAAGACGAAAGGAGTACACGCCTCATTCAGGAAAAGTCACTATCAATATAGAATAAGAGACCTTGTGGTAAGTTACGGATGAGTCCACTTAAGGAAATGAAGATAAGGTTCTCTTGACCGAAGAGGTTGAAGAAAGAGACTCCCGAGAGAGAAAAGGTGAAACCAAAACCTTCCGAAATCGCATTGGAGTACATCTAGGAACCGTAGGACACCTTTGAAACGGCTCACAGGACACTTCCGAACAGGATAAATCCTGCAAAAGCAAAACTTGGGTCCCTCTCGCAGGAGCATCAAAATCAACTCGACGAAGCCTAGGAACAGTTTCAAACAAGATAAATATCAATCCTGAAAAAGCATTTTGTACTCCCACGGACTCATCTTCTCAATGCCCGGGAACCGTACGGGCTAACGGATCGACACTCTCTGAACATCACTTTTAGGGAGGCCCAGGAACCATAGGCTTTTGTTTTGGTCACCCTAGCTTACAACCTGCAGATCAAAAGAACGGAATCGCCGCGTTCACCTTTGGTCGATCCACCGTACCCTCTAATTCTGTTCAATCTTTTTTTTAAAACTCGATGAAATGAGAAGCTTGAAATGAACATTTTTTTTAGTCACCCCGACGATACCAAAAAACATCACTTTTCAAGAAGTTCGGGTCACCCTAGTTGAAATCATATTTTGTACATCCACGGACATCCAGGAACATGACTAGCATTGATATCATTCCTGAAATCACATTTTGTTCACTCCGGATTTGGTTATGAATTGAGCCTTGAAGCACTTGGGGAACCGTAGTCTTTCTTCGAAACTGATCCATAGCGACCAAGATCAGTAGTTCACATATGAGAAATCCAATCCTGAACATCACACTTGATCGACAACAGGAACATCACATTTTGGGTCTACCTAGGAACCGTATCCTTACTTTTGGTTACCCTCGCCAGCAGCAAAAACAACTTTTGATAAGATTGATGCCCGGGTTAGATTTAAAGTACACTCCTATTACTCGTACAACAACTATGGCTGCGCTCACTTCCTTGAGAAGGGCTTTCTGTAACTAAGAATTGTTGACCCATGGCGGGTGGGTTTTGAATGAAGGGCTCACCTCCCTTGCTGGGATTCGTGAAGGTGACAAGGGGACGGATGCCAGTAGGAGCCGTTAAGTACTGATTGGTGCCTAAGGTGCCTTCCTAGCGTTGACCTATCTCCCGTCTCTGATGCAGCCCCTCCGGAGGCTAAGCTGGCCATCTAACCCACCTGGCGCTAAAGAAATCTCAGCGGTAGCAGCTGGTTGGCTCAGGAGCTCCCCTACTGTTCAGGCGTGCTACTCCGGGCTCATGGATGGATGAATTAGAGCTATATGGAGATGGAGACTTATCGACCCATCTCTTTACCACCCTTGCTCAACTCTTAAAAACGTATATAATACGGAGTGAGGTTGCCTATCTCCCTAGCAATGCATTCTTTTTCTTATCCGGGCATTAGAAGGATCTTGAAAGCAGACGCGTAGGCGATAGGAAGAAAGAGAAGGACGGACCGTAGCTGAGAACCAGTTCAAGGCGAAGCCATTGACCTACAAGACATAGATCCCAGGGGGGTGAGAAGGAATATAAAGATCTTTCTTTGATGCTTCACAGCGAGTCCTTCCGAGCCCGCCTGCCGTTCTCATCTATTCTGGTTGTTTGTCACTGACCTTGGATCGAACCTTCAATCCCTCAATCTAATCTGCTAGCTAACTTGCCATCTCCTACTGGCTGGGAAAGAAAGAACAGTGAAGACAGGACCTCTCATCGGCAACTCTTTCTCTCATTCGAGCCAGAAGGAAGTCCTTTGCATCAATGCTTCGCCAGTCGATCAATTCTCTTCTGCCCAGAACAGCTCTTGGTTTCCCCCGGGGACTTGATGAAAAAGTAGTGTGACTAAACCGAAGATCCAGTAGGGTAGGGCAGCAGATAAATGGAAGGCGAACATAAGCAGAGGAGGATTCGATCCATCAGCCTTTCTTCCGGTCAGTCTCTATTAACCAGAGCTAGCTGTATCTCCTTATCCAAGGGAGTTAGATCGCCCAACACCGGCGCGTTAATACGTCGAATCATAAGACTATGTAATAGAAACTCGACATCTTCAGCCTCTCTTTCTGACCCTCCAATCAATAAGACGCATATAAGGCTCCATTCCCTGGCCTTGGAAAGCGGAGTGCCGGTATCCGTACTACGGCCATATCTTGTTGCTTGATTGGGAATTGGACTCTAGTTCGCTACCGATAAAAGCAAGGAACACCGAAAGGGGAGAGCGAGGAAGCTCTGCCCTTATTAAGACATGGGCGATCACTCAATTCCTACTTTAGATAGGAAGCCCAGCTTAGCCTAGCGCTTATATGGCCTACCTTTTAGTAAGAGATCAACCTGTCGGGCACTTGGATTCCTCCGTCCCACAGGGGAAGACCCAATCCAGAGAGGGAAGATGCAGCATCTGATAGGGAAAGAGCAGAGACTCAGAATTGCAACTGGCGGGGTTACCTCAATGTCAGGATTTTCACCAAAGAGTTGACTTCGTTATCACATAAATACTTAGCGATGGATAAGGTATCCAGAAATCCTGCTTTCGAACATCTTCTAACCAATGGTGTCCGTCCCCAAGCAAGACCCTGGGAATATGGCCAAAAGCTTCCTCCCTTGCCTGGTCTTGTGATCTTGGAAATGGGTAAGTGAGTCTTGAATTAAAAAGGCGTTTGGGCCTTTCGAGTTCGAAGAGGGCTAACAAGCCTTTCGACAAAGGGAAGGGTGACGTGTCTCTTGACATTGCTTCTGATCCTGTTGATTTGAAGGGGCATTTGATCCCTGCTGTTCTAACAAGAGGTGTTTGACTCTTTAATTGTGAGGTATTTCTCTCTGTATTGTAAGATGTTTGACTGTTTTGTTTGTGTATGTGATGTTTGAACATTATGAGGCATTTGAGGGTATCCTAAACCTAATGGAGGTTTTTAATCTTAAAGGTAGAGGCATGTAAACCTATTGAAAGAATTTACCCCTAATGGAGGAGGTATTTGAACTTATGGATTGGAAAAGTGACAAACCGTTAGATTAGAAAGGAATGCACTCTTGGAATAGAAAGGCGTGTAGCCTTGAAAAAGAGAGAGGAGACCACGCATTTCGTGCATAAACCTAGTATCTAGACACTGTTATCACATAAATACTTATTTTTATACATGGTCTAGCATACTGACAAAATACATGAACACCAAAAGGAAAAGGGGAAAAGTGATCATCAGTCGCTAATTAACCCCAGCCTCTTATAGCCTGTTCCTACTGATCCTGAAGCAGGAGGGGTCTACGAGTCCTCATACATCTGCAAGGCTGCATTTGCTGATTTTCTGCCTCCAGTTCGCACTGCCTCTTAGTTAACCGTTGGTTCTCTGCTTCCAGCTCTTGTTGCCTCATACAAAATCCCAGGTTTTCTGTTTTTAGCTCCCGCTGCTTCTCCAACAGAGAATGGTGACTAGCTAACCATATTTGCTGAATCTTCTGATGTCGCACACGAAACTCAGTCAGGAAATCCCGGTAATCAGGATTAGGTGGAGGTACGCCTTCAACACTAATAAAAGGGAGGTCTTCCCCAAAGTGCGTCTCCACCCATAGGATGTAGTCTCGATGAGCTCTCTGAGTGGACACATTACCAGCACCCTCTTCTCGGGGTATCTCATCCTGCTGTCTCTGTTTCCATAGGCGTAGACCCTCTTTTACCCTGGCCTGCCTATATATACAAAGAGCAGCAGTAGTGTAACCAAAGAACCACGTGCTTAGGTCCTCAACCATAGAGATAGTCTGAACTAGCCCATATTGCCTCACAACTCGAGATGGGGCATAAGCAGCCATCCCACGAAGGCCGAGCAAAGGCACGAAGTGATAATCCTTACACTGGGCCTTACCTAGGCAAAGCCACCAAACCTTCCTTATTATCTGATCCAATGAGAGGGAGCCAAGAACAGAAATCCATTCCCCTTGAGTGGCAATACGACTAGGCTCGTCAGAATGCTGCTGATAGTGAGCAATAATATCACCGTCGAAGTACCCCCCGGATAGCTATGAATTCTTTGAGATGATCAAGGAACCACAATTGCAACAAAGCAGCGCATCCAAGAAAAGCTGAGAAGAACAATAAGAAAGAGAACGAAGTCACTCTCCCAAGATAATAGGTACTTTAGAATGACGATCATCTATTTGATCCATAATGGGGCCCATGCGACAATCTAAAAAACCCACCTCACCAGGAAAGCATGAAACCGTAAGGCTCCCAAGTACGGCAAAAGCTAGGGCTACGAGGCTACATTTGTTCCAATACCCCTTGTTTCCTTTGAAAGTCTTCTTGTGATCGTAAAAGCATGACTCGGAAGCCAAATCTTTATACAAGAAAGTCAAAGAGCATCTGCTAGGTGTCCCCTCCAACCCAGGGGAAAGTTCCAACTGTGAACACGGAATACCCAAAAGGCTGAAAAATTCCCCTTGCCTCCATGCCCAAACGGCAGTATAAGTTTGTCGCGGTCATAAGGGAGATTCAAGAGTCGTGAGAACTCCTCCAAAGTAGGCACAAGCTCGAAGCCCCCGAAACGGAAACATATGGGATCTTTGTCCCAAAAAAGTGAATCAGGGTAATGAACTTTAATCTTTAAATATTAAGAAGAGAAAGAATATTCCCATATTGACGCCGAAAGGCAACCTTGTCATCGACGGAAATACGTCCTGTCCATTGCTTCAAAGGTGCTGGAAAAGGAGAAAGAATTGGCTGAGCAGGCTTGTCTCGAGCAGACGATAGATGCAGACGATATATCGTCTTATAGTCTTATCGTCTGCGTCTGCTCACTACTATCCCCTAATATAGCAATCCAACAAACTAGGAAAGCTAGTATAGCCCTAGGAGATCCCATGAGGGAGGACCCCTACATCTATCCTATAATAAGCCATCACCTCCTCGGGAGTAACATATTACACAGCTGGTAATAAATAAGGTCCCACAGTTATTTCTGAACTATTGGCAATCTGAAGGTCTGAGCTACCGATTCCCCAATTCAGTAGATCAATCCCGGGAGAGGGCAGCCATCGAAAACACTCCGTTAAAGCCTTGAGGGGAGTACCTATCCTTCTAAACATTTTAAGAGAAGGAAGGGAAAGCCTTGAGCAGTGAGGGGAAGGTTCTGCTGAGACTCCCACGCGTCATTCATTGTTGTCATTCAGCGCCGCTAGATGACACCCTTCAGTCAGTGCTAGTTGTTGAACATAGAAATCAGAATCAGACTAGTAGTAATAAGACTCAGTCTTCGCTTTATCCGCAGTACCTCTTTCTAATCTTAATTCACTCCCGAAGGAAGGCACGGCAAACCCATGAAAGGCAAGCCTGGTAACCACGACTTTCTCTCACGATTTTGATTCGAACCAATCAAGCTACTTCCCTTTTGTTGTTCGTGACTTTCCAGTGATTATTCGCTTCGTGACCTTAGAGGTCTACTTTTCATATTGCCATATATAAAGAGAAAGAAGTGAAATACGTCTGACCTGACCTACGGCTAGCTCTAGCTACCCGATGAATGCAATAACTTTGAATGCCATAACTTGACCCCACCTTATGTAGCATATTCGGGGCGTAGCCCTTTCTGTTCATTCCTGCTATAGTCACTCCAATTGCAAGGGACCCTATATCTTCCGACTTGACATTCGAAATAGAAAGCGAGTTTTTGTATTAGAATCCTTAACCATCTTCCGAAGTTTTCAATAATCTACTAATGAACGAAGAAATCAGTATCTCTACTCGACGCCCCGGATCGAGTAGCACAGTGAAAGGGGGCCAAATTCAGACTAGCGATTCGATAGACTTCTTTTATTTCCGAATTTGCTTGCGACAAGTCCTAGCATTAGTATGAGTTCGTTGACCGGTCTTTTTTTCGATCGGAATGGACTTCAACACTGCCAAGAATTCGCGGATGTCCGCTTCTTTTTGCCGGCGTTCTAGCCAGCGTTCCAACTCTTGTAGTAGCGCCTCCATCCTCTTCCATGCAAAAAGACGGAGAATACTATATCCAATTGAGAGCACTCGACCGATGAAAACAATTCTACTTTTTATTCGAAGAAAAAGTGCAACATTCTTAATAAAGTTCATAATTGTATGAAATATTGAGTCGAGGGGGAATACCGCTGCTAATAGATTCAAATTCCGCAACTGAGTGTTATGAGGACCTCCTGGAAATAAAGAGAAAGAAAACGCCTACCCTTCTTCCTGATTGAATGAGCTAATCCTTCTCTGTCTCACACTCACTACGGGACAGATAACTTATTTAGATAAAGGAAATGACCTAGGAATCTCTAGCCATCAGTTAGCTCTTCCTTCTGCTAGCCTGGGCCTTCCCTTAAGATGAGAACAAGACGGATGAGCTTCCCCTGAAAGAATTTCCTGCGCCCGGTTCACTCCCGGTTGATTGGCTTGTTCAAGGCAAGGCACCAAATGAGAAGCAGCACTGCAAGGCATCTTCAGCTAATAGATGTGTCAAACACCGTTGCCAGCTACTGCTACTACCAATTTGCTTAAGACTGCTATGTTTGACTTAACCATCCCTTCAATCACCGTTACCCGATCCGAACTGGAACTGACCTGGAACCGAACTACCACACTACGTCCTGCTGCTGCTTCCCTGGTCTGACTGGAACTATTACTAAATGAGATTTCCTGGACCACGTTGATGGTACCAGCTTGAGTGAAGGAAGTTGCAGTAGAAAGAAGAAGGCATCGTTGCCCAACCAATCAGATCAGTCACCCGGGAAAAACGTGGCAAGTCCTGATCTAAAGATGTTGCTTGGAGAAGGTGGCAAAAGAGCGAAGCGAGGGTCCGAAGGAGAGCTCACGTTGTCGACCTCTTGTCCGTCACCTCGTATGTGTAAAGACGGGTAGACCTTCTCATCTCTTTCCCAAAAGTGGTGGATCGAACTTTGATCATGTCACGAGAGTGGATTCAGTTGGTTCCATCGGTCATTCTGCGAACCTGAGAGCTATCACTTACTGGTCAATGAAAGTGGGGTCAGTTTCACTCTTCTTCGGAACTTTAAAGTCAAAGAGTCTCATGCACTTGCTTATGGAACTCTTGCTTCAAAGAATCATCCTCAAGAATTACAACATTGGCTTCTTGCTCATCAAAGGCTTCGCTTGGATGCTACCCAACACAGCCTTATAACCAGCATCAACCTGCCAGCATACGATAGGCATTTTCCCTTCCAGGCCTGGATTCGAGTGGCCATTCTGTCTATTAGGGGCTGACAATCCACTGCTGTGAGTTTAGTTGAGATGAGAGGCAAACCTAAATATTTGATGGGTAAAGAGCCAATAGGGAACCCCAACAGCTGAGCAATACGATTTTTGGTGATAACATCAGAACTTGCAAAGCCTCAGAGAATTAGCTTCAAGACCTGCGCTAGCAAATGGAACTGATCTAGACATTCTCTCACAGCCGCTGAGCCCACATCAGCTTTCAAAAATAGCATAAGATCATCAGCAAAACTCATATGGGTGATCTGAGGGGATTTACACCTAGGGTGAAGCTTGAGTCTGCCTTCTGAGACCTGCAGAAGAGCAAGAAGCTTTGCCAAAACCTCCATGACAAGGACAAACAGATAAGGAGGATCCCCTTGTCTGATCCCTCTACAACCACTGAAGTAGCCTACTGGAAAACCATTCACCATGATTGAGTATTTTGCAGTAGTTATACAAGTGGAAACCCAATGTATAAATTTCTCAGGAAACTTGAATGTTTTGAGAGCTTCTATGATGAGGTCCCACCTTACCAAGTCATAAGCTTTCTTCAGGTCTATCTTAGCTGTGCACCTAGGAGTTCCCTTGTCCCTGTGGTAATTACGTAGCAGCTCATGAGAAAGCAAGATGTTGTCCTTAATGCTTCGGCCATGCACAAAGGCAGATTGGTTAGGACTGATGATTGAAGGGTCCGAAGGAGAGCTTTCATTCTATTAGCCAGAACCTTGGCAATGCATTTATAAACCACATTGCAGCAGGATATGGGTCTGAAGTCCCCAAGGGATTGTGGGTTACTCACCTTAGACACTAGAGATATAAGGGTTGAGTTGACACTTCCTAACATTTTCCCTGATCTGAAGAAGTTCTGAATAGCAGCCAGGCAATCCCTCTTTATGATCTCCCAACAGCTTCGATAAAAGCATGCATTGAATCCATCAGGGCCAGGGCCTTGGATTCATCCATAGAGAATAGGGCATCTTTGATCTCCTCCTCTGACACATCTCTGTCAAGGCAGCTGATCTGAGGGTCTTCAAGGGCTTGTTCAAACCTGAGGTGGCTCCATAAATCAGTAGGGAAAGCAGTAGAGTGGGGAGTCCCAAGCAAGGATCTAAAGTCATTCTCCACCTCTCTATTAATATCATTCATGTTAGTCAGCTTGGTACCAGCCTGGTCATGCACACTTAGAATTCTGTTCCTTGATCTGCGAACTTGGAAAAAGCATTTTGAATTGTTATCCCCCAATTGGAGCCAATTTATACGAGCCTTTTGCCTAAAATTGGATTCTTGGGCTCTGCTGAGTCTAGCATACTCTTCTAGAGTAGTCCTTTCCTTTCTTACTTGACTCTATGAATAGTGACCTTCTTAATCAACTGTACTAATAGCCGTACTAATACCTTCTTTATGACTAGTTGCTTTAGTCTTATCTACTTAGGAGCTGTCTTACTAGTAGCTATCCTTGCTTCGAACAAGCAAAATAGGGCGGCCTCCGCTCCTCTCTAACTAACAGGAGAAGCGGAACACCGTAGAACTTTTACCCGTTCAACTGGAGCACAGCTATACTTTCATCGCTTTCACTAGAACCAGAGTCATAGGGGCACTTTTTGTTTTTCCTTCCTAACTTTAGGTTTTTATTCCTTCTCGGGTTTAGCTGCTCTTTGAATGAAGAATCCCATCAATAAGTACATCTTAGAACCCGGACTCTTCTTCTAATCTTATAGTTCTCTTTATCTCTTCCCTTTTTCCTATATCAAGATTAGCTATTCCTTTCCTACTTTGTCTTCTCTTTCCCCTAGTTAGCAGACAATCTTCTTTTGTCTGATTGTCTTCTCTTGTTAGATTGTCTTGTTGTTTCCTGTATCTTTCTATCACTATGTAATGCGTTATACCTCCTTCTCTCTATCCCTCTCCGTTAATAGAAGGTAAGGGCAGAAGGGAATGTATTAGGTTGTCAGTTAGCTCTCGCTGCCTGACCACCGCAGTGAGTGAACGCAGGGGGGTACCTCATAAGTAGCGCAGCGAAGCAAAGCGTAGCGTAGGGAACTACCTTCTCTCCGTTCTTGTTGTTCCTGTAGCTAGGCCAAGAGCGGGGTAGAGATAGAGAAGATATCTTCAATCTTACCTCTAGGATGGTAGCTTTCTTTCCTTAATGCCCTGGGAGAGGAAAAAGGACTGTAAGCTTCGTTGCTAGTGAGTTCTTTCTTTCTCCTTTAGGGTTATAGCACGATAGGATGAAAGGGAATTCTATCTAGCTATCTCTTTTCCTGTAGCTCTGGGCATGCAGGATAGCAAGTCTCTCTCTTAGGTTTAGTCTGTAGCCTCACTTCCTGGATTCCCTCTTAGTTGAGTAAGTCCTCCCCGCTTTCTTCTTTGTTCTTTCCTCTCGTCAGGAATATAGTCAGGCCTTTCCCTTTCTAGTAGCTAGTGGCTAGTAGCTAGATAGTTCTTTGTATTTGGCATTCCTATTAGGAAGCTATGCAGCGGGAACTGCAGCGTCAAGGGCAAGCGATATATCCGCAGTTCGCTCTTTCCTTCCTAGCTGCTAAGGAGAAGAAGGCCGCACCTAACTAATAGATAGAGAAACCTGAGGTAAGTAGCTAACTGACTAGTGCTTCCAGGCCAATAGCTGGTTATAGAGCTAGGATAGAACAGACTGTATTATATCTCTCAAGTCTTCCCCTGTTCCTGTATCTATTGGCATGGTTCTTTGTGGGCTTCCCCCGAAGCGAGAGATCTTCTTGTTAGGACTTAGCCTTCTTGCTCTTAGCTTCCTCCCTCATGTAGTAAGGATTGTAATAGGGAGCTATCATGAGTCTTACAGTCCTCCCTTCTAGCTTCTTTCTTCTATATAGATGGATAGCGAGGTAAAGTCCTTACTCTATTCCTTCCTAAGGTCAGGGCGTAAGGCCATTTAGATGCCAACTTCACTACAGCCGAATGCCTATTGAAAGGTGGCTCTATATCTACATCTACACAGGAGGACGGAGCGACTCGCTATGAGTAACAGAGTATGCAGACTTAATGGTGAATAAGCTCGCCTAAAGAAAGAGGTAAGATGCCTATAGCTTCGATCAGAATAGTCCTGGTCTCGGGGACGTAGAAAGAGAAAAGGCGCAGCCATCGGCGAGCAAAAGCAGAAAGTAGCTTTAATCTTGATAATTGAGTGAAGAAGTTCCGGTAAGAGCCATCCTACACTATGAAACCATGCTGCATCGGTGTTTTCAGGGCCTGGAAGGCCTATTAGATTAGGCCAGGTTCGTAGACTGGGTACATAGAAAGGGGGAAGGGACGCTAACAAGTACTAAAAAAAGCCCTTTCCCCTTTAAATATGATAAGTGGATTCCATCGGGGTGGCCGGGACAAAGAAGTCCGAAAACATGGGATTTGGCCGATCAGCCTGCCCTACTCGTCTTTGTCTACCCTGGTTCAAGTATAGCCCATACCCTTTCGTAAGCCGAATAGTAGTTCTTGGACCGGAAGCCATAGTAGAAGTGCAGCCCCCGTTGAGACAATAAGTTAGACATTGGTTCATAGGTGGTACCCCTCACTCAAAGTCAGTGGAAGGGCTGCTTTCTTCGACCTCGAGCCATCACGCTCTTTTGGACCTGAAGAAGGGAATTCAACCGGCGAGTAGGGCTTGTGCCCATTAGTCTATGTCCTGCCCTGGTTAGAAAATCACTATATCTCGGATAAAGGGAAAGAGGAAGTGCTTGCTGGTATTAAGGGAACTCTCCTCTCCCAAGACGAGGGATGGTCCCGCTTCTTCATTGAGAAATTCTAGGTTCACCGAATCGGACAGTAAGTTGGAACCCCGTCCTGAAGCAAAGGACCTGTCTTAGTCAGAAAATCCTGGGTATGGTGGAGTAGTCCCAGTTTGCGAAGTCTCGCCTCTCCTTGATTAAAGAGTGGTGGGGCCAGAAGCCGGGTCAAGGTCGGGTGGTGGGTCAGGGAAGCTAGTCGTAGAAAGAAGTAAGGCTGTCAGCTCCGGGGTTCTTGGTCAATGATGTCGTTCACTCAAGCCAGCCTTCCAATTTGTACTGTTAAAGGAGGGTACAACCGTCAAAGGTAAATGGGGGGTGGGTTTACGAGGGCTATTGGTCAAGACAAGCTTCCTCTTCTGACTTCTGACCTTCCTCTACCGATGTCGAGCCAAGCTACCTCTTTGCTTCCTTACCTCCTTTGCCTCCCAAGGCTCAGGCCACCGCCTCCACAGGCTCCACCCTGGAAAAGACACTCGAAGAAGAAGGATCCTCTGATGAGCCTTCGGCAGGGGACGTCATTGCTCAAGTAGTTAAAGATCTCTCTACTATGAACGCCCAGGATCCTGTAAGACTTTTATCTTGCCTTGTCATTGCCAGCGTTGACGGTCTTATGTTGTGTCCTTTTTCTGCAGGAGGTTGATGCAAATCCTTCGGGTGCCGCGGCCGCACTCTCCTCGACTGAACAAGTCTCTTTCTCTATTTTGCTTTTCGTGTTCACCGAATTCCCTTTATCTTACATCAACTCGTCCTTGCTACAGGTTCAGGCTCCAGTGCCATCGGCGCTCCAGGTCTCCTCGTCGCCTTCTCTATCTTCTTCTGGAGGTCGTCGCCCTTCTGGCTCGGTTAAAAGCCTTTTCGAGCAGTTATACTCCAGCTTGGAGAAAGACACGACAAATGAGGCAGAATCCTGTAAAGGATTCTGACCCCTCCATCACACAGGCCAAGCAATTGGTCAAGGATATCCTTCAAGGGAGTCTAGAGGATTGCTCCAAGTCTGAACGGCTAGTCGACCTTGATCGAGCCTTAGACAAGCTTTCGTCTGCATGCCCCTCGGACACCGTCCTGATCGAGCTGAAGGTTTTTATTCCTTGATTAAGGATTTCGACCAGCATTCCAGAAACGTCAAGGACGGCTCAAAGGTCATGGAGTCCTTTTCAGATCTTTCATCCAAGACCAAGCAAGGCCTCGACAAGGCTTCCCAACTTGAATCCCACAGAGATTCATTGGTTCAAGCAAAAGAGTCAAAAGAGCAAGAGCTCCGCCTTCTTCAAAAGCAGATTGAAAAACTTTCCAAAGAGCTCGAGGGCGTAGAGAACCAGCTTGCTGTTCTCGAGGATGACTGTGGATTATTGAAGCAAGAGCTCGATATCATATTGCCTCAAATGCTTTCAGCGCGACAGCGAATAGCCGAGGGCCAAGCTCAGATAGCTCGAGTAGAGGCTATCTGGGCTTCAATTAGGAGTAGGCTTCCATTCGTTGGATTGTAATGTCATTTTTGACATTTACCCCTTTGAATGAAATGGACTTTTGCCCTTGAACACCTGTCGTTTAACTGTCTTCTGCCTGTTGATGATTTTACCTTGGGTGCCTGACACCTCTACCTTCATTAAATGCACCCTGGGCTGAGTCATTGATTCTCCAAGGATGGCATTTATTTCACACCAAGACGTGTGCTAATTTGTGCTGACTCACTATCAGTGTGGTGTGGGCCACATCATTTTCACTATTCCATCCTGGCTTTTCATCCCATCGTTCTTTCGAACTTCTGAATTGAGTTCAAAACTTCCCGCCACTTCTTTGTAACACACTCAATGTCTGAACTGGAACAAGCCTTAGTGCCTTATCTGGGTCTTCCTTCTTCTGCCGAAGGTCCGGACTTGGAGAGGGCCAGTCGCATCGTCGACCAAAACCTTCACCATGTTAAACTTGATATCCTCATTCCTCAAGACTCGAAAACCGCTCTTGGTCCCTGTTGGGATGGAATTCCTCCACCTGAGCTAGGCCCCTTTTTACCCTGACTGCGCCGGCTCACTCCCTTTTTGTCACCTTCAACCAAACTGGGAAATGGCCTTGGGTCGTCGCGCCAAGCGAGTTTGGCCTGGGACTACTACCATGTGGGTTTCTTGGGTGAAGCGTATGGAAAACGTCAAACTTGAAGAATGGCAAGAACTCGGCATCGATGGTGCCATCTTCATCAGCTGTCTTCCAGCATCCTGGAACCCTTCTTTATTCAAGGTCCTGCCCTTGTTTTGGTCTTCTACCTGCAACGCTTTCCATTTTCGCTTTGGCATGATGAGTCCCACTCTTCTTGACGTCGCGGCCATTACGGGTCTTCCTCCCCATGGGGAAACTGTTCATCCTTTTGTGCATGTCCCTGATCTCCCTTTCTCCTGGCCTACTAACATCAGAGGCTTCGCCGATTGAGAATACCCTCTAAGAAAAACGAAACTCACCGGACTCAAAGCATACATCCTTACTCAACAGCCCCTCGTTAAGTACACTTTCTTAAGTAAAGTACACTCCTTTGGTCTCGGTTTTCAACTACTTTCTTTTAGTCCAAACTGGGAATAAGGCTTGCTTTTCGTTGATCTCTTACTGGTGAACCATCACTCGAACCGAAGGACTTGCCTTTTCGTTGAGCTAGGCCCGTAAACTCTTTTTGGAGTTCCAAAGACGACATAGATGACCGAGGGCCCTTCTAGATGGAGCCAGGTTAGGTCACTTCGATCGCTTAAGCCCTTACTGCGATAGAGTAGTCCGCTTTAGTTGGCAAGGTTATATGGTCTAGAATTCTGCCACCCGTGAAAGAAAGGTTGCGAAAGATGTTAAGAATGGCATTCCCCCCGATTGAGGAGAAAGAGCCAGCCGTAGTCCCACTAATGTAATACGGGCCAAGCCTATCTCGAGTCCGAAGCTTTGAAGCCCCTTGCCAAGACCTAGTCAGCAAGCTTATAGCTTCCACCTACTTTCCCCTTCTTTCGCTCTCATCCAATTCTCCTCGCTCCCCCTAATCAATAAGGTTTGGGATAAGAAAGAGCCTTAGACGATAGGGGGCTGGCGACAAAGACCTTTCACTCGCAAGGCAAGACCCTCTATAGGCAGAGGTTAGAAGAGCCCCTGATGCTCGACCACGAGCGCCGGCAGCAAGCAAAGAAGGATGGGAGATAGAGATTCCATTCGCCCCTTTTCACCTCCTGTAAAGCGGCTTCGCTCCAGCAAAGGATAAGGCAGGTAGGGGATATCGGGAGCCAGAAGGAGCAAGATCGATTGATGAAATTCCAAAGAAATCCATATGCGTATCGTCCAGTAGCATATGCACGTTGATAGACTTTCTAGAGTTTCCGGGGTTGAATCAATATCGGGATAGCCTTTATAAATATAAGGGGTAGGTGGCTTGGCCCTAGGTGGCTTGATGCCTTGACCCCTAGTCTTGCCATTGGTGGGGGAAGTCTGATTCTGATGTAAACCAGAGAGGAATGACTCTATGTCTTATTTATTTAGTCCTATCTATTGCTATTGAGGAAAAAGCCCTTCGCTTCACCCTACTCTTTCTTTTTCTTTTCCCGCCTTGACACTGCCTTCGACGCCTATCTATCCTGCCCCTCCAGCCAGAGACATTGATTAGGGGCTCTAGCTCGATAGAATTGGTTATCATCCTCCCCAGTTTCCATATCCCGCAAACCACATCCGCTTTCAAGCTCTCATCCTGGACCCTTACCCTTTTAAAGAGAAGACTCAAGGCAGAAGTTATGTCCGAAATCGCTTAGTGGCTTATCTTAGTACCGAGCTTACACATAACCCCTCTGGTTCGACTATCGAAGCCTCACTAGCTAACCGTCCCAAAGTCCATTCCATTATAGAGCTCGCACACGACGATCTAAAAGGAAGGTGAAAGCCTTACTAGAACTTCAAATCAATGATTCACTTCCTTTCGTGCGCCTATTTCCTTATTTACCATGGCTACTTCAATTGATTCACTTCGCTAGCCAAACCTTGAAAGATCCGTTACAGGCAGAGTGATTGAACAAGCGATTGAAGACCGGGAAGGGAAGAAGTCTTTCAAGGACCCGGCTTCGTGGACGAGAAAGAATAGAATCAAGGGCCATGCCCGACCCGAGCTACTAGGCCAGGGCCAGAGGAGAGGAACTATTTCAAGCAAGGATGCTATGACCTCAGACCTGAGACCGATTGAAAGATATAGGAATGAATGAATCCAATGTCATCTATACCGTGTTTTTGGGCTGTCATAATGTGACAGTTTCGACTTCTGTCGTCTCTGTCTATTCCGTTTAGGGAATGGGCTTCTTCATTCCGATATCTTTCAATACTTATGTGTAAATCTCTTCCCCAGCCTCGGTCTAAAAAGCTCCTGCCCTTCTTGCGGGCTCTGTCAAGAACCCGTCAATCTCGCTCCAGTCTATTTCTGGGTCTTCCTCTTCTAACCAGTGCGGGCAATTGTGTCCACAATGATTCTTTGAGCAGAACGACACGTCCATTTGAGTTGGGAGCGTGATTCGGTGAGCGTTTGCTACAGTCTGTAGCCATGTTTCTTGGAGTTCTCCAACCGGTTTTGCCTCTCTATCAGCCTCTCTTCATTTCCCGGAGGCGTCGATGGCTTCGCTGTGGTACAGTTTACAGCTAAAGGGAACAAGTCGGCAACTATTCGAATCCCAACTTTCTGTGTCAGAGGACTCTCGATCTGTTTCTTCTTCTTCGGGTAAGGGAGGTCAAGCGGCAGATATCCCAAACCATGAGGAGAGAGATCCAGCCTCCGATCTTCTAACCAATCTTCTTTCTGCCTTTTCGTCATGTAAGGCTCTAAGGGAACCTGTATGCCCCGTCCGTTGTGGAATCCATCAGGCTCGTTTGTATCCCATATTCCTCATCATTGTCTTGACCGTCTCATTGAATGTTTCGACATTTGGAACACCATCTGAGACAATGGGCCCTGTTGGTGGTGGAGGTAGATACGGACCCCTGTAGAACAGGATATCATAATTCTTGTTCTTCGCCGTCACTGTAAAGAATGCCCCATTCGGGTCTTCGATGTCCTGAGCGTGCTGCAATGTTGGGATAGGACGTTTCGTGTCGCAGAAGTATGCTTCTCGGACTCGATCCAATTCTTCTTCGTTATCAGATGAGGCATCTTCTACCACTATACTAATTACATGTGACTGCACATTGTCTTCATACGTGCCTTCAAAAAACGATGACCCCTCAGATTCTGAGCTTATCATGTCCGAATGAGTAGGCTGGTACCCCAGTGAAAGTTGTGTAATCCCTGATCAGTGGTGAACCAAGTTGATTCCATGACTTTCCTCGTGACTGATTCTAGTGGTGCCAAGATTCCTTCGCCTTTCCCAAGCACGCATGGTTTGGAGAAGTCGTACCCCATTTCCGACATCATTCTTCTTCTGTCTTGAAGTTATGGAATTCCGGCTTCCGCTTGACGGTGAGGGCGCCGCATGTTGGGCGCAACAAGCGTCCAGATGTTCTCACAAAAGTGACAGCTCCTTGTGACAATAATGTACTGCATACTTTGCGCAACCATGTTCACCGTCTATCTATTGGCCCTGTTGTTGGCAAGAGGGTTTGGTACGTCGTTAACCTTGTACTTACCGCTTTGGCTGAATTGTTTTGTCATTGATGAAGACCATTTCTTCTGCCTCACCTCCGGTTTGCGAGCGAGTCTGCTAGCTCAAATCTCGTACTATATTATATTTACTATACCTGAACCTGAAAGCACTATCGAAAAAGGGCTCTCTTTTTAGGCTAGTTAGGCTAGGGAGTGAATTCCACTTTAGACAAGTCTAGCAAAGCAGCTCATCTGGTAACACGGTCATCCGTCCAACCTCTATCAATCGGTCTTTCCTCTTTCAATCGCTTGAATCGGTCCAACCGGGAATCTTGAATCTCTAACAATCGCATCTGTCTGACTGATGGGAGAGATCGGCTCTATGGCCGCTTTTCCTTAAACTTCAGCCCTCTTTAAGCTCTCTTCTAGGGAATTTGCTTGGTCTAGTAACAAGTCTCGATAAGCTGTCGCAATCAGGCAATTCGTTAAAAGAGATATCTGATCGATCTGTCTTTAAAGACTTCCTATCTTCCTGCTTGGGAATCAGTATCTGTTGCAATCGCTCATTTGTTCTGTTCTGTCGCAACTCTCGCATCTGGAATACGGGAAAGTCTTCCCATATTCACTTCTTTACTTTTTTTATATATCTTCCATTGCTTGTTAGCATTGGCTATCGGTCAATTCCGATTCCTTTCCTTAAAAGTCTTTTGTCTCCTTCATTGATGACTATTCTTAGAGTCACTCTAGAATTGCTGCTACTTCTGGTTGGTGCTCTGATGCTGGTCATGATTCGATAGAAGAAACTGCTTACTCGGAGGCCTTCACCTCTGCTACTAACTTCATTAGTTGCCCTCCTTATGGTGTTCAGTGGCTCCGTACAGCCTTTCCCTTTCAACAAGCACTTCTTTCCGAAAGAGGACCATAGTTTGCTGCCCTTTTTGCTCGCCTCCTAATGGAAAGGCCTGGGTTCTCACTTTCACAGAGCGGAGTCGTGACTAGGCTATTGTATATAGTATTTACAAGAAATAATGTGGAGCAAAGCTCCCCCGAAAAAGGGCCTTCATTAAGCTGGTTCAGATGGATGTTTTCTCTTTATCTTTATCTTCGGCTGACGCTTTTGATGCATGGGAAGAATTATCCAGATACCTGCGTAGGTACGCTATTAAGAGAAAGTCTCTCCTTCCTTTAGTGTAGTCGTCGTAGGCTAGGCCTCCCCAACAACCCTAGCCCTGGGACGTGGTTCCTCGTCGAGACTATGCACTGGAAAAAAAAGCATGATGGTATACCGATCTTATTTAAGCTTAAGTGAGATCGTCTTCTTCCTCTTCATCACGTTCATCAACAATAGTCACTCACCCGTAGGCTCCGATCCTTGCTCTTTTCATTCGCGAGACTAACACTAAAAGGCGCTAGCCGATCCCTACTTTACTAGCTCACTTATGAAATAGGCGCCTTCATGACTCTATCCTTTCGAGCGCGAGTTCTTCACTTGCTTTATAGGAACGTTCAAGGCCCTGACCACGCGTTAGAACTACTACTCTGACTAAATATATTACGACTATTCGACATTCATAGCCTGGATTTCAAATCCTATTCGGGCAATACAAACAAGATGAAATATGCGAGGACTTCTTTCTTCCCTCCTAACCGATTCTTTGACCATTTAACAATCTCATCTTCGGGATAATCAACAATATGGGATAAACAGCCAGGTTACAAATCTCTATCATCTGCGGGAATCAAAAGCACTCCATCACGCATCCCCTTCGAATCGTCTACTTTGCCACCGTCACTCACTTATTACAAGACTGGCAGGCTTAGCCAATTCTATTAATGAAGCACCGTCGTACGCTTCGAAATGCGAACTATATCCCTGCTTTATACAAGAAGAAAGATTACTGATGACCAGCTCTTGGCTTTGATTCCTTAGCTTCGGCACAGTCGTCTCTGACTACCTCTCATATAAGTCGTCAAACATTCATTCCCCTCCTCCCGCATCTGATTTAGCTCACTTGGTGAATCAACGTCCACTCGAATCTACGTCTTCCCCTTTCAAAAAGAAGACAGCAAATCCTCAACAAACAAGCTCTTGAGCTGCGCAATTCTCATTCAACTAGTTCTGGATATTGGAAGGAACGAGCCAAAGACGACCTGTATGATGACAAGCAAGCAACCTTACTAATAAAGGGGCTCGTCGAAATAGCGCAAAAAATCGAACTAGCATTGTCGGCGAAGAGGCTTCATTAGCAGTCCTTGTCGGCGAAGCTCTTACTGTTCTCGAATAAATGGAAAAAATCCCCGGTTTCCTTTACTTTTTGCCGTGTCTCACGTCCACTCTCTCTATATCCGACCTTTTCTCTAGTCCGGGCACCCAGTATAAGTATGTCAAGGATTGGGCAAATAGGTTTTGCACAGACAGAAGCAAAAGGAATGTAATAGCTTTAGGGTTCCAAACTGTTCAAACCAGGAAAAGCACTCCATTACTCTCCTACTACTACTGGAGCTCATGCCCTCTCTCAAGCGAGGAATGGCAAGCCCGTACCTGAACCCTCTCATTCATGCTCAATCTGTAGTCTGATAAAAGCAGTGATTCATCCCTTACTGGAGCTGAGTCAGCCGTACCTTATCCCGTACCTCAAGCTTGGGAGGTCGAAGCAGTCTCTCTCGAGGACTATTAGAGTCATTCCTCAAAGGCAGCACTGAAAGCGAGGGAAGCCAACAGGAGAGGCATAAAACACCTGGTTTCAATAAAGTTGCATCCGTTTATGAAGGTCAATCTGTAACAGGAAGGTCAACCTCATGCTGCTCGGGAAGGTAAGGCAATAGACGTAACTGGTTCAAATACCAGAAGCTAGGTAGATTCGACAATCTTAAGTAGTGGAGTCATCGCCCAATTTACGGGTACGGGACTCAAAAAGAAATAGTTGAATTGATCGATCAGGAAAGCATCGGATAAGCATGCAACTCTCTGCCTAGCCTAATCTTTGATCACGAGTAAGAGACCTTTTTGAATCCGCGCAGAAGCATGGAAATTCTTTTCATTGCCTGTCAGGTCCTGTGACTTTACGAACAAATCAAAGAAAAAGGAAGAATTGTGAGGAAATCCAGTAGCTGGAAGAGTCACTTTCTCTCCCATGTCTTATGGTCTTCCAGTTGAGATTGACGGTTCCGAGTCAGATTCTGATTTAGAGAAGGAGGAACTCCGATTGTGATGGCGACTGCCTAAGAAGGATTGAGAATAGGGTAGGAATGGACAGGGGCGGGTAGACCTCTAATCTAAGGATCCGGTAAACAAGGTAGCCCCAGGTACGCTTGGGACTGGATTGAATCCTTCTTTTTTTCCGGTATGCCGCTCCGCGAGCAAGGAGCGAGAGAACCAAGTGGGCTGTGGTGATGTTAGAATTTGCACCTATTTGTATCTATTTAGTGATTAGTCTGCTAGTTTCTTTGATCCTACTCGGTGTTCCTTTTCTATTTGCTTCAAATAGTTCGACCTATCCAGAAAAATTGTCGGCCTACGAATGTGGTTTCGATCCTTTCGGTGATGCCAGAAGTCGTTTCGATATACGATTTTATCTTGTTTCCATTTTATTTATTATCTTTGATCTGGAAGTCACCTTTTTCTTTCCTTGGGCAGTCTCTCTCAACAAGATTGATCTGTTTGGATTTTGGTCCATGATGGCCTTTTTATTGATTTTGACGATTGGATCTCTCTATGAATGGAAAAGGGGTGCTTTGGATTGGGAGTAACCACTAGTGATAGGGCAAAAATCGGGGGGAAGGACAAAGGAAAGAGCGATGCCTACATTAAATCAATTGATTCGTCATGGCCCAGAATGCCGGGGCCAAGCTATGGCTATACTTGGACAAGTGGCGTAGTGGCCGGAATTAGGTGTAGGTTCTACTTTTGGGAACAGCGTAGCGACACGGAGAATTCAGAATAGGTCCACCAAGGGACAAATCAATAGGAAATGCTATTTGCTTCGGATAAAAAGCGGATCCAATACCAAGACGTTAGAGAGAGAAGGCAGAATTGGACAAATAGCTGCTTTTCCGGTCTCAGATGCGGCAACACCCATTACCGGTGTTAGCATGTTAGCACTTTCCCTCTTTTCTCGCACGAGGCAAGCAAGGCCTGGAAGAGTGAATCGTCGACCTCGAACCTTGGCTTTCGGGCGCGGATGACGTTCTTTATAGGTATGTTGCTCCTAGGTTGGTTTGAAGCCGTTTTATGGGATTCTTTTATTATGAATAGGAGGAGTTCGATGCTCGAAAGTCCAGGTTTTTTCAAGGGAAATGGCCAATGAATCTCTATCGCCTCTTTTCTATAGTAAGAAGCCTTGTTCAAGTTGTGGAGGTACTAAGGTAAATGAAAATGCTTTAAAAGCCTGTATTTCAAGCCCTAGGACTGAAACTGGAATGAAACTACTTTAGAGAAGAAGAATGCTAGCGACATCCCTTGCTCTAGAAAGACTTCTCCCTCCCTCTGCTAGAGCTACGTTTTACTTTCTTGAAATATATCTCCGCTCGGACAATCCCTCTTTCATTCCCGCCCTTCCTCAATCAGTTCGATGGAATCCCTTTTTTTGTTTGGCGCAGCCTCCAGATTCTTATTCCTCATAAGCTAGCGAAGTGAAGAGGAAAGCAAGCTCAGTATAATATGAAAGCCAAGAGGTTAGCAGGAAGGTGCTTTCGAGCAAGCAGTGCGCATTATAGAAGAGGGGATAGGCCGGCGGATAGGGGCTTCGGTAAGCAGCATTCCCTGTATCTAGTCCTTATGGCGCCAGGAAGGTCAAGGCTGGTACCATTCCTTTAGTTCAGGAGTGAAGGACGGATAGTAGCAGTGTTAGGACGGATATCTGTTATGAGTGAATCTCTATGGCAATTTCTGTTTAGTCAAAAGCTATCTCATATAATATAGGAGTGCGTATACCTTGAATAAGTCTCAAGATGCAAGAAAGCAAAGAGGTAATAGGCGCAAACAGGGGATAAGCTGGAAGTCAAGCCCATGATATGCACGCATGAGTGTCCCTCTGTAGTAATGAAAGGGCTAAGATATCCTCACCATTTAGACCACCACTTTATGTAGCAAGGATGCAGATTTCCTATAAAACGTCTCCTCGTCATCAGACCACTATTTCCTCTCTAAGAATGCCTGAAAATAACTACTCAAACAAGAAGGAACGAGAATAGAGCATCTTTCCCTTTAGTCCGCTTCAGGAAATGAGGGACTAGCTGCTCGTGAGTCTTCCGGGCATTAACGCTCAACTCGAAGAAGTACCATATAGTCTCTCCCTATAGAAGACTGAAGAGAAAAGATTGAGACTGTTGAGACCGATACAGTACGAGACACGGC
>CM066997.1:18192646-18235146 GCA_033977485.1 Hydrangea macrophylla
TCTCTTTCAACCAACCCAACCATCCCCTGCGGACTCTCGACAAGAGCCCACCCCACCGCACTCAACCGAACCAGAGGCTGCGCCGCCTTCCCAAAGCGTCTCACCTTATCCCTATGCCTTTGATCTTATAGGAGGTGAGAGTGTCGAGGGCATCAAGAGGCGGCTATTATTAAGGCACGAAGGTTATTTTACCTTCGAGGTCTGTGAATTAGCCCGCATTCAAGCCGAAGACCTCTTTGAGGCCAAGGTCGAGATTTTAAGGGAGATGTCACGCCTCGACCCAGAAGGCCCTTGGCTGGAACGCGGTGCTCGAGCGCTCGATAACCCACGAACATCTACGGGGGAGGAGTCTCTCGAGAGACTCTTCTCCATATTGGACCAGCTCAAAGAGGGCGGACGCGAATCAGACGCATTCATAAGGTTAAAAAAGAAGTTGTAGAGATTCTTACGCAAGAATCTTCAAGTCTTATGGATCTCTACGATATATATATATATATCTATTGAAAAGAAAAGTTCAAAGCTTGCTAAAAAAGCCAACGAGATGAAAGAGAATCGCCTTAATAGTCGGGAAGGAAGAGTGGGACAGCTTTTTGAGAGAGCCAGTTCAATTAGGATCCATTAGGAAAGATGAATAACTTATGAGAAAGGTGAAGATATTACAGAAGAAGAAGAGCTAATCCCCGAAAATGCTCTATAAGGGTTGGGGTTCATCTTTAGGAGAATACGCATCGATAACTAGAAGTCAGTTTCCTCATTCCCACTAGAAGAGATCCTTTAATGAGTTACCACTCGTAAGCCTTAGACGCAAGGCTTCCTCGCTCAATTGAGAGTTCTAAATTAGGGGATTAAGGTGTTGAAGACTGGTGAAAACCATAGTCTCAAAGAGTTAATCGAAGTCCTAAAGGATATTCTTTAGAAGAGCTTGGCCCCTTAGCTCCTTGCCGCCCCGCCGCTAGCAGAAGCTAAGCGCTTGAAAAGCGCGCTAAGAAACGTTGCTTCTGTCGGCCTTTCTGTGCAACAGTCCACCAGTAGCGGAAGAGAGGGTTACCGTACATACAAGAGTCTTCCAGTTCTTACGGAAGCTCTTTCTTACCAGTCAAGTAGTACAACAGCTGTATCTTATCTTATAGCCCGGCGCGGCGGGTCGCCTTTTGAATTCAGTAGATAGAAGAAACTATTAGATAGATAAGGAGTAGGTGAGTGAGTGAGTCCTCACTGACCTGAGCGATTTCGATCACCTAGCAGGCCTTTTATTTGGTAGATAACATTGCCAAAGCGTATCATCAGATTTGACTACGAAGGAAGGAACTCGAAGTGAAAGGGCACCGTCTTGTGCAACGCAACGATAGTTGGCCCTCTATCATCTTCTATCTGGTAGACTTGGTAAAAGGGCCCCGACTTATTTCCAGAATTAGAGTTCGACCGCAGCTGCCCCTTTTTTTTGGGGGGGGATCAAGTTCCTTGCCAACTATCGACCCCGATCTCTTTTCATTTTTTTTGGGTATTACCAAACCTAGCCTAGCCTTCGTCAATCACACTAAAGCAGAGCACCCAACTATGGCAAGGCCTCCTTAAGGGTTAGGTTAGTCAATCCGGCCCAAGACGCGTTCGTTGACAAAACCGCCGTAGGAATGGAGACCTTTCAATAGAGCGGAGGCGAACTGATCAACGAGAAAGAGGCCCTACTCACTACAAACGAATACACCACAAGATCGAACTGCACTCATGCCTCTCCCGCATCAAGTTGACCCCCCCTACGTAGTGATTCTATCAATCATGTACGTAGGTAGGACCCTCCATTCTGATTGGTATATCATGAAAAAAGAAAGCCATTTGCACCAGGCGCACTGCGCTTTCCCTTGCCCAGATGTTCGCCTTTCTAAGTCAAGTAATGGTGACCCGCCGAAGACTGGGGCTTCGTAACATGTTGACGAAGACCTCCGAACTGAGGGTTCGGCTAGTAGAAGGGACGACTTTGTCTCCCCGGAAGAAGAATAGCCCCGCTCTCTAGCCGACTGATCCCGTTGATCATATAACTGGGAGGGAACGTGTCACATTAGAGGTGAACGATCAGAGGTGTCCTCTAATCACCACGATGAGGCTGGTCCCTCTTTTAGTAGACTCAGCTATGAATATGAATGCCGGGCTCTTTCTTTCACTGCTAACCCCAAGAAGTTTGAGACTTTCTCTTTCGTCGAGCCCCGAGCTTGTGGTCCTCCTTTGAGTGTGGGTTCAATTGGATGAATCTGTCAAGTCAAGGTCAACGTACGTAGCAGCAAGGATGGTGCATCGCCTATTTCTCGTTCTCGCTCGGGAGCCAAAATGAACACGCCTGCTACCTACTGTACTGGACCTTCGACCAGGCATTCTACCTTTGTCGAATCGGAACCAACCACCACTGCATTGCGCTCGAACAGTTGAGCGGCCGCCGGCCAGCAACTTCCGTGCACAGATATAGATTCATTCTTCGTACCTGGTCCAGCCTCACAACCCTTCGCGGGTTGGTAAGACGGAATTGGACAAAGAAAAGAGAGTGCTCGACCGGAACAACGGCCAACAAAGACCGTAATTACATAGATAACTGCTCCTCCCCTTCTCCGTCTTTAAGGCTTTAAGGCGAACCGTATGGCGGCTGGAAAGAAAGACGACCTCACCTTCTCGTAGATGGTGTCAGTGAGGGCAATTTGAGTATCCCCCGTTGACCCTCTTTTGTAGATAGAATCTTCAATGAGTGGAAACAAGCAACCTTACTAAAAAAGGTGCTTGTTGAGTAAGGCCGGCTTTCGAGCCCAAGCCCCTTGTATAGGTTGGGTGCTTGAGCGCATCTTTCTCATATCGATCAAGGCTTTCCTTGAGTTTTCAATAAGGGGCGCGTTAGCTAGGCCGTTTTCTTGCAGGAGTGCTAACGCGCGTCCTTACGTTTTCTTCGCTTGCTCTGCAGTACGAGCCTCATACAGAGCCGCGCCCCTTTAATATGATGAGAAGAAGAGGGGCCGCCCTCTTTTCTTTTCCGCACCAATCCTTATTTACTACTACATCTTTTTTTGGGTGTATAGCTCAGTTGGTAGAGCATTGGGCTTTTAACCTAATGGTCGCAGGTTCAAGTCCTGCTATACCCAAACCTACCTGACACTCTACTATGAGTAAGGATGCGTAGTAGCGTTCAAAGATCACTCTTCGGCCTTTAGACTCGCTTCGGCGACTTCGCCCTTGTTTCAAAATTGATCTTCTATTTGTTTGGCGGGTTCTCAACCATCTTGCGTTTTGGGGCCTGGACATGGACATTTTTTTGGAAGGCCCTTTTAGCGGATATAATTGTAAAGGGCGGTCTTCTATATGTAGGTTCGGAAAGTTCGGAAATGGGCTTCGGAACCTGTGTGTCTTTACCAACTCGGTCCGCCCGGTGAGCGCTCACGACTAAGCGAGACTCAGATGCTGTCTCATTCGCTGTCTCGCAGTACATTTTTCTTTTTCCGATACGGCTCGCGACCTACAAAAATCCCGGCCCACTCGCCGCGGTCCACTCGTTCACTCGCTGCTTCAAGTAAAGCACTCGATGCTTTCTCGCAATCGATTAGTCTCGCTTTGTCGCAATAGACGAAGCTTTTTAGAGACTCCTTTCGCCTTTATGCATGCGGGATTTTCTTCTTTTATTCAATTGTTATGTGGTGCCAGATTTAGAGGCAAGGGTACATCAGATTTGACTCACTGTATACATTCAGGAAGAGGAGGAACGAAGTCACTCGACAAAAGGAAAGGGAGAGGTACTTCATGAAAGGGGGGAAATTCTCAATTTTGCCGATATTAAAGCGCCATGGCCACACTATTGAGAAATGTTGGACACGTCCTCAGTCCAATGTTGCTACCTCATCTACTCCTCCACCTTTGGAGGATCATGGATCTCATAGAGTTGCAGGGTGCTGTGCTTCTTTCTATTTTGCTGTTCTTTCTGAGTCAGGTCCTATTACTCTGGACTGGAGACTCTTAAGCAATTGATGTCTGTTATCACTCAGAAGATTGAAGATCTCGGGCCTTCTCATTCTGCAAACATGGCAAATCAGGTATCTGGATCTGCTGCTTCTTCTTCCATTCCCAGTGATTGGATTCGTCGATTCCGGGGCTACCAGTCACATGTCAGGTGATATCTTTCTTTTCTCCTTTACCTATCAAAGATTCTGTTAACATTGCAGATGGCACTCTCTTACCTGTTTCACACTGTGGGTCTATGTCTTCATCCCGGATTCTTCATGATCTATTCTATTTTCCTCCGCCGAGGACAAACTTGCTTTCTGTCAGTCACCTTGCAGCTAACCATCTTCGTGTCATCTTTTCTTCTTCTGAGTGTCTTATCCAGGATCAGCACACGGGAAGGATCGTTGGCCGGTTGGGAAAGCTTTATTATCCGGATATTCTTCTCTACATTCCTTTTTTTCAGCTGCTTCAGTAGGATAAGGAATGGGACCCGCCGCCGCCTGAGACATACACAACACACAGCGCAAGACTTCTTCCATTGTCTAGGGTATATTCCTGTATTTCATTCAGATGGGTTGAACAATTCATGTGATTGTTTACAGTTGGCAATTGTATGCTCCCGGATTAAACATAAGAATCCAAATGAAAGTGTGCCTTTCTTTGGATTGATTCATTCGTTAGTGTCCACTTGTGATTTGACCTTATTTGACCTACGGCTGATTTAAGGATATATCACAGACAACTACTTTCATTAAGGGGTCCTACTCGAGTGCAGTCATTCACAGGTGCAAGGTACTTTACTTACTATTATAAGTGGATGACTACAGTAGATACATCTGGCTTTCTTTACTTAGAGAGAAGCCCTAAGCTCTTTCTAAGTTTAATATATAGAAAGTTTGGAAAATCAGTCAAATCTCCAGATCAAGAGGTTGAGGTCTGAACTCCGGCGGAGAATACGTGTCAAGGGTCTTTGATTTCATGCTCCTGAAGATAGGAATCAAACGTGAGCTGTCGTGTGCTCATACTCCGCTGCAGAATGGGGTGTCCGAAAGAAAGAATCGACACCTGGTGGAGTCTTGCAGGGCCGGGCCATGCTACAGGCCAAGGGAGTTCCGAATCTTTCTTGGGGCGAATGCATTAGGACTGCAGCCTTTTTGCATAACAAAACCCCGTCTTCGGCAATTTCCAACAAGAGGCTATATGATATGCTACACAAGAAGGTACCAGACGTTGGGCACTCACTTGCGTCTATTTGGCTGTGTCTGTTATGTTCACCTGCCTGAACCGTCCAAAGGGAAGTTGGACAAGAAGGCGGTCAAATGCGTGTTCGTTGGATCTTCCACTGAGAGGAAAGGGTGGAGGTATATGGAGCCTTCGACAAGAAGGGTGTACGAGTCCCGTGACGTCGTGTTCGACGAAGGAACCCGTTGGGGTGGGTTCGCAGCAGAGAGAGGAGACGTAAATAAACCAGCAACCACAGTTTTCTCGAAACGTCGGAAGGAAAACTCGAATGTATTGATCGAGCTCACCCCCCTTGAAACGAGAACCAGCCCTAAAAAAGTGGTAGCAGAATAAAGAATAAGGAATAGAGACCTCGTGTCCGCAGCTTTGAGATAAGAAAAAAGAGCCCACGTAGCTACCGATAAGGTATAAGCCCTCTTTTTGGATGAGCAGGCACTTGAGCCTGGAATTGAAGTACGAAGTAAACGAACCGCGCGTAAAGTGCAGATGTCCAATTCCATGGCTATGGGAACGGGCGGGCCGGGCAGAATGCCCACCAAAGATCAGAACGGGCGGAAGAGCTCTCACTCGGTCTCACCCGTTTTGTTGGATGATCTCGAGGATTTTCCTGACCCTCGTTTGGAAGCTTTTTTATTTTGGTGTGTAAGGGGGGAGAAAAACCTGGTTGTCAGAATGTAATCGAATTCCTCTTTTTCATGATTTGATGTCAAGAACTTTATATGAATGAAATCGAAGATTTTTCTTTAGGAAATTACCTTGTCTCTACCTTTCTATGAATGCTAAACCCCATCTTCTTCTATGTCGAGAGTCTGTGAGACTCGTCGAGTGCTTGAGAAGAAAGAAGGATTGCCTGGCTTGGTCCTACGAACAGATGACCGGGTTGCCGACTACCGTGGCCGTTCACTGCTTGAACGTTAGGGATCATACACCCGTAAAGCAGCCCCCGAGGAAGTACCACCCGATGGTTGTAGACACAATTGTGCGAGAAGTGGACAAGTTGATCAACGTGGACTTGCGGAGTTACAGTACGCTACCTGGCTGGCCAATCTCGTTCCAGTCAAAAAGAAAAATGGCAAGAGAAAGATCTGCGTCGACTACCGAGACCTCAACAAGGCCTGCCCAAAGGATTACTTCTCTCTGCCGAACATGGATATACTTACTCATCGACAAGGGTTCGAAAAGTTTTCATTTATAGATGGCTATAGTGGGTATAACCAGATAAGGATGGCTCCCGAGGATGCCAAGAAGACTGCGTTCCGAACGCCCAAGGGGAACTTCTATAACAAAGTGATGCCATTCGGGTTAAAGAACGCGGGTGCTAAATATCAGCGAGCCATGACCACCATATTCCAAGACATGATGCACAAAGAGATCGAGGACTACGTCGACGATATAGTGGTGAAGTCAGGCAAAGGGGAGAATCACATTGCAGTATTGGATCGGGTCTTCGAGAGGTGTCGAGCGAATAAGATGAAGATGAATCCACTGAAATGTGCCTTCGGTGTCTCAGCTGGTACATTTTTGGGATTCGTTGTCCATCGGAACGGAATAGAGCCTTCGAAGATCAAGGCAATACTCGAGATGCCACCTCCGACCACTCTGAAACAACTAAAGAGTCTCATGGGCAAGATATCCTACATTCGCTGATTTATTCCAAACCTCTCGAAGAAAGTCAAGCCCTTTGTCTCAAAAAGAAGAGTCTCGATCTTTTAATTTCCTAGCATTATTTTAAACAATTTGATCCTAGTCGTCTTGCGTGGAAGGAGCCAGATGACAGAGACTTTTATTTTATCACCCCTCAATATATACTCTTAGATTGCGTCCGACCACCCGATCGATGAAGACTCGAACCTCACCACCCCGCTTTTGGAGATGACGGAGACTTTACTCTACGTCTTGACCCATCCATAGTCTGCTAATCTAATCCTAACGTCTTTGATCCTGACAAGCTTGGATAGGACTATATCTCTGTCTTTTGTTTGTTACACAACTGAAGGGACGGTTCCTTTGTTCTTCCGGCTATGGTTCTTTCTATTCTTATTTCTTACTTATTTATGGTCTGGCCTTTTTCAATCTCTTCTTCAGGCTGAATACGAGCCTTGTTCAACTGTGCCCACAGACCCGTAAGCCCTCGAGGCAAGGCGAAAGGGAAGAGATGCTCTGGCTTTCTTTGGTCTTGAACTCGCTCCCCGCTCGAGAATGAATGTTGGAAATTCTTCGATGACATGTTCCTTTGAGTGCACGATTTCTTAGCTGTGCCTGTTTGGTACCGAGCTCTTTGATGGCCTTTCTTTATCCGTTCACGCTAAAAGGTAGTGAGTGGAGTCAGGCACAAAGCGATCCTCAGCAGCCGAAAGAAGCCTTGTTCGGTCTCCTGTTGAAGTGGTGACTCACCTGCAACATAAGTTTTGCAAACCTAGGTGAATTCCACTGGACGAAGGCAAAAAGAAAGAGATAGAATAAGACGGTTTTTCAGGCGTATAGAGAATGACACGATCATCTAGCTTTGGTCCTCTCATCATCTGATTCCCGAAAGGCGGAACTGAAGAACGCACTCTTTGGGACTGGGCACGACCCCTCTTCTTTCTTTAGACTCTCGTTTTTTGTTTTCCGGATGTGGATTGAGCATTTTGTTTAGTCTTGTTTTTGCGCTTGTTAACCTTCTTCTTTTTGACTGGACAACTGGATGCGAATCTTGCTCTACCACCCCTTTCTTTAAAAAGAAAGAACTCTAGTGAATGGCTAAGAGGAAGTGCCTCTGGTATTTCAGTTTCGACATGGCCTTGATCTTCTGGTGAAGTGGCAGTAATGTTAGCCTTATCCAATCCCTTTTCCAACCAAGGATACTGAGTTTGACCGAGGAGAAGGACATCTATCTTGGCTGTCTAGCTATGACTAAAAAACCTACTTGTGACAACTCGACACTGGAAGCTTTGATGAGACTCTTTTTGCCAGCACACGACCATAAGCTGTCTTTGCTTATTTCCTTGCTTGGCTACCCTCGAATGGCTTGGTACGCGGCCCCTCACCCCTATTAGTTAGTAAAGCTTGGATGCCGATCAGTGGCCTATTTACCGAATCATGATTCTTTTAAGTCCTATTGTTGCAAACGAATAAGACGGTGCTGATTCCGATGTATTCGATTTTTATGACATTGAGTCTACCTTTTTTTTTCTTGTACATGACCTCTCCCGGTGGTCGAGCCAGTTTTCACTTCCTCTTGTACAGTCTTTTTTCAGGCATTCAAACTAAGCGATTTCATCTTGATTGAAATCCTGGCGATTATACCAAACCGTTCTTCCAGCGAAGTGGTGTAATTTTAGCCTTCTTCCTCTGTTCCAATCAAGTCTCTCGAGAAGCGAGCGAGCGTGTTGAGGTAGGGGAATCCGGATAGCGCGTTATAGTCTTGACCCGAATGCGTTCTTTCATTTCTGACCTTTCGTCCTTGGCTCTGTCCCGTACGGTATACATACTTTCGTTTATCGAATCCCTGGTAAGGTTTTCTATGTCCTCAGACATTGATTGCTACACGGAATGTAGGATCGACTCCTTTCTTATTAGTAAGATGGGGCGAGAGAGGAACGAACTGAACCAAGACTCGAAGACAGAGAACGAGAGTGAAGGTCCTTTTTCTCGTTGACTGGCCCTTGTTGCACTTACTTCATCCTTCTGTTTACTTCACTCTTGCTGAAGTTTGTTTACCGCCCGCTTCTTCTCTTGCGGGTCTGATTGAACTGAACTACTCGGGACCATTGCTCGCCTGACTGCTTTGGCTGCTCAACCCGATACCACCGCTTCTCGTACCTTACTACCCCTATCTATAAAGCTGCTCCACCTGGCACTCACTGCTCATTGCCTTCTTTCTTGTAGACTGGTAAGATGAACGAGAGCCTGTGGCTTTTCGACTTTCTCGGCATGATCTTGCGACTTTTGGAGTCTACCTTTGAGCGCCTGAATCAATTCAACAAAAAGAGGTCAAATCCCCTAGTTGGGCTGTCTTCGAACAAGCTCTTAGCTTTCATCGTGAGTGAGAGAGGAATTGAGGCTGATCCAGCTAAGGTGAAAGCCATTGTGAATCTATGCCGTCACCTCGTAACCTCAAAGAGTTGCGTAGTCTGCCGGGCCGGCTCCAGCCTTTGATCTCAAAAGCTAGAACTCGATGTCAATCCTTTTCCCGTCAAGACGCGAACTTTGTTTGGACGCCAAAGCACAAAGAAGGAGGTTTTTCTTCCTCAAGCTTGATCTGATCTTTCTTATGTCTGCTCCCGTCTTGTCGCCTCCTATTACTGGTGGGCCACTCCTGCTTTTCGTGTTCACCACCGACGACATTTCCTTATTTTGGGACGTTATGGCAAAAGACGATGACTCTTGGAAGGAAAGAGAAGGCCATTGACTACCTCAGACCTTGCTCGCAAAGACTATCCACCTTCAGCATTTGGTACTGAGGAGAGCCAGCCATTAAGCACAGACCCAAGCTAAGCAAGAGATGGAAAAAGCACACTTTGATTTACCTTTCTGGGATAAAGAAGATCAAAAGGGAGATCAAAGCCCGAAAGCACCTAGTGAGCTCAGATTTTGACTGGGAAACCAACTCTATTTGGTTGAACCAGAGAAAAGAGCAGGTAGCGCATGATCTGAATGATCAAGCAATGAAATCCTCCTTTGTCGACCTGAAGCTGAAGTGAAGGAGGGAATGGAGCTGGAAATCATCCTGGCTTTTGTGAATCAGTTGTAGTTGCGTCCTTACTTGATCCCATCTTTGTTAGAAGAGACTCTGCTCAGGTTTGGAACCCGTTTTCGAAGCTGGCTGCAAAGCCCTTACTAGATAGGGGTAGCGGCATATCGTACTAGATCCGTAACCTATAGCATCATTAATAGAGCTAGCGGCAGATTCTTTAGCACTCGTACCTTCATTATGGATTAACTAGCACGAGTAGCGGCTTCAGTAGCTTATCCGGGTTACTCCCCGTACAGAGCAGATTGAAGGCCATTTCATTTAGAGAAGGTTCAAGATCCATACCCGGGCGGGGAAAGGAAAAGGGGTATAGGCAGTTGACTTAGTGAACTGAGCTTAAGTGGATTCAGTATATTATGCAGATTAAGCCATCTATTAAGCCGTCTAAGTCAAGCCCATCTAAGCCAGTCTTAGCCAGTGATCCATACACAGTAGATCCATAGCTTCTATACCCGGGTGACCCAGTCGTATATGCAGTAGCTCCAGATCGATACCCCGATGCACCCCAACCACGTGATCGAGACCTATAGAGGGTACTTAGCTTCCTTATCAACGTTCTCCTTATCTTTGATAAGTCCTTAAAGGACTCTATAAAGCATTTAAACGAGAGTTTAGATACCCTCAGCTACCCCCTTTAATAGGTCCTTTTTTATAGGCCTTTTGGTAAAAAAAAATGGTCATATAACTAGTTTCATTCATATAAGATGAAGAAAGGTCGGCCCTTATCCCATTCCTTCCTCAAGTCCGGAATGGCGGGCCGGGTAACTAGCTAGATCGGTACGTTATCCCCCTAAGTCCCCCTCGGGGGGTCCTCCGTCTCCCATTAGAACAAGTCATGAAAGTATTGTGCATACAATAAACAAGAGGAAGAGGTTTCAGGGGGACACCCCCCGAACCCCCGAAGTTACCATCGAACTACCAAACTAAAAGAACTCAACGCAATTCATTGTCCTGTCCTATTCTTATCTGTCTTTACGTTCCGAAGGTCATATTGCGTAAGTGATGCTCGAAATAGCTGATGTGTGAGTTAAGCTCAATGGTTGAAGTCAGCGAGCGACTGAAACTCCGGGTGACTGCGGGCCCCCCGGCGGCAAAGTGGTTGGATCCACAGGAAATAGGGACCCTAAATCGAAAAATCCATGTTCTTAAACTTTCTTCATAGAATTCTTAATTGTTTTAGGGGAAGAGAAATCAACCCAATGGAGCCTAATCTACAAGAATATTGGGAGGAAATCGGCATTCAAAATGCTGATCCCATGGATTCCCCAGAGACATTACTAATAAAAAGTGCTCAAATTCTTGAGCGGTATTTCAACTATTATGAGAGAACCCTTCCTGAACCACACACCTGGCTGGATCTAGCGCAAAGCCTTGCTAATAAGGTCACTCCCGCGGATATAGTAGCTCAAACTTCTCTTAATCTGATAGCCGAATTGCAAAATCCAGGCAGTGAGCTTTATATAGAAGCCGTCAAAATCATACTTTCATGGCACTAAGACAAATGCAAAAGAAAATTTCGCCTTACGGCGGGAAGCATTCGACTTTCTCGAAGAAGTTGTGTTGTTTTGACTTCTGTTAGATTTGAACCATTTCTTTCTTTTTTTTGCTATTGAAAAGTAGTCAGCTTTCTTCGCACTCATGGAACAACAATAAGGTGGAGAGGGCTGGCTTGGGCTTGAAGGCCGGTCTTATGCTAGAGAGGTGGTCGTAACGTAACTCATCTTTTTTTTGCTTTGCTCTAACCGAAGCTATTGCAGCGTTTGCCCCAATGATGGTCTTTCTGATCTCATCCGTATTCCGATCGAAGGTTTCAGTTTCATAAAGTTCTTATAACTATCTTTTTGAAGCAGATAGTTCACAGTGCTCATTCTATAGATACTGGAAAAGCAAGAAATGAACGACGCGTTTCATGAATTATTTGGAGCGGTTGCTCCCTTTTTAAGGGACGTTCAAGAGGGGCTTCCCCAGGCCCCCGATGCACACCCGCCACTCTCTCAAGAGGCGGCGCTCCCACCGACCCACGATCAACCACTGATGGAAGTTCCCTCCCCCGCTCCCCATACGAATGTGGACTACGATCCTATTGAGCCGCGGATTGGGGGGGAAAGCCTTTCCCAAATCTATTTGCGTTTAATTTGCAAATACAAAGGGAAGGGGGAGCTTCCTCCTTCTAATATCTTTTTGGATCAAGCTTATGCCATTTTTGAGAGTAAACGAAGAATCCTCCTCAAAATGAACGAGCTTGATCCGGGTGGGGGCTGGCTTGCAAACGGGGCGCAGTTTCTCAAGACTAAGAAGGGCGGAGACTTTTCATTGAAAAGTCTCAATGTTCTCTTAGACAGTCTTGAGAGCGAGGGCCGCACGAGCGCCCACTTCTCCGAGCTCTTGTTTAAAAAAAGAGAAGGCCTTTTTTGAGGCAATGGGTACAATTTCATTTCATAGGTAGTCCTTTTGTGCGTAGGTGGGGTTGGCTGCTGGTGGGTATATAGTACATGCGTAGGACTACCCGCGGAAAAGAAAGTGGAGTCTTTGGACTGACAAGAAGTCCCCTGAAGCGGTTGAGGGGCAGCTGACCGAAAGGAAAGCGGGTAGGCCGCCATTGGTCTTGGCTAGAGAGGAGCTTCTCGTAGTGAGATCGCTGGCCCTTGTCGTGGTTAGACTTTTCTTGCTTCCATGATAAGGGGAAGGGGAGTGGTGAGGAGGGCCCCTTCATTGGACTTTTCAGGTGGCACTCAAAAAAAGGAAAGCGGGGTGCCTCCCTAATGAAAGATTTTGAGGGACCGACGCCGGACGGGTAGACCTCTAATCTAAGGATCCGGTAAACAAGGTAGCCCCAGGTACGCTTGGGACTGGATTGAATCCTTCTTTTTTTCCGGTATGCCGCTCCGCGAGCAAGGAGCGAGAGAACCAAGTGGGCTGTGGTGATGTTAGAATTTGCACCTATTTGTATCTATTTAGTGATTAGTCTGCTAGTTTCTTTGATCCTACTCGGTGTTCCTTTTCTATTTGCTTCAAATAGTTCGACCTATCCAGAAAAATTGTCGGCCTACGAATGTGGTTTCGATCCTTTCGGTGATGCCAGAAGTCGTTTCGATATACGATTTTATCTTGTTTCCATTTTATTTATTATCTTTGATCTGGAAGTCACCTTTTTCTTTCCTTGGGCAGTCTCTCTCAACAAGATTGATCTGTTTGGATTTTGGTCCATGATGGCCTTTTTATTGATTTTGACGATTGGATCTCTCTATGAATGGAAAAGGGGTGCTTTGGATTGGGAGTAACCACTAGTGATAGGGCAAAAATCGGGGGGAAGGACAAAGGAAAGAGCGATGCCTACATTAAATCAATTGATTCGTCATGGTAGAGAAGAAAAACGGCGCACGGACCGTACTCGAGCTTTGGATCAATGTCCCCAGAAGCAAGGAGTATGCCTGCGTGTTTCAACGAGAACACCGAAAAAACCTAATTCAGCTCTACGTAAGATAGCCAAAGTACGGTTGAGCAATCGACATGATATATTTGCTCACATTCCAGGCGAAGGTCATAATTCGCAGGAACATTCTATGGTGTTAATAAGAGGAGGTAGAGTGAAAGATTTGCCAGGTGTGAAGATTCCATTTCAATTTCGTGGAGTATATAATTATTTGCTCAGAATTTCGATAGTTTTGTTCTTGCTTGCTGTGTTTCACTTTATTTGTCGGAAACTGGGCTCAATGGACTTTTTTCAAACCCTACTTTATAGGGTTGGATGCTCTCTGGGGGGGGGCACCTTCACTTCCTTCTTAATGAAGATGGGATGCCCCAGGAATCTTTCCTTGTTCTTTGTTTTCATTGTGGGGGCCGTCATTACTGCCGAGACCGAATCCGGTAAGATGATGATGGCCCCTTCGGGGTCTTCGGGCGCATCAAGCTCGGAGGCAGAGGGGCGATTCAACCAAGCGCCACTAGACCAAAATATGGGGATGGCCATTTACAAGGCCCCGAGTCCGGGTGCAAGGGTTGAAGTCTTTGAGATTCCGGCGACACCCCATTCCGGCGCTTCGGAGGCCGCCCCCGCCCCCACGCACTCACCCGAACCAGAGGCAGCGCCGCCTTCCCCCAACGTCGCACCTTATCCCTATGACTTGGAGCAGGTTATAGGAGGTGACAGCGTTAGCTCCATCCAAAGACGCCTCTTGGATCAAATGCGAACCCCAGACTACACTTATGAAGTCTCACAGCGGACCCTCTATGAGGCGCAGGACCGCTTTGAGCTTAAGGTAAAAATTCTGACAAAAATGTCAGAATTCGATCCCAATGGGGCTTGGTTGGAGCGCGGTGCCCGGACCCTGGATAATCCACGAACAAAAACAGGGGAGCCGTCGGTAGAACAACTGGGTTCAATCTTGGAGGAACTCCAGATAGGGGGCCCACAATCCCCTGTTTTCTGGACTTTAATGGCGCGAATGCGCTAAAAGTTCAGGTTAAGGTCGATCAGAAGGTGCTGCTATGGGAATCTTTTTTACGCACGCTTAGGGGCCGCTAGTGGGGGTTCCACAGGCTCGGCTGAAGGGAACTCAAATCAGAGGAGAACTACGTTCGACTTGATCCCTACAAAAAGGGTACGTAGCGCAGCTTGGGGCAGCCAGGTCCAGTCACAGGTTTTCACTTCTCAGTGAGTGAAAGATTTGTCCCCGGGTGTACGTTGAAAGCTTCTATAGTAGAACTCATTCGAGAGGGCTTGGTGGTCTTAAGAATGGTTCGGGTGGGGGGTTTCTCTTAAGAATAAAGAAGACGAATAGAATCTAATTCATGTTCATGCTAAGAGAAGAGCGGATCCAATACCAAGACGACTTCTTTCTCAGGAAGTGCAGCAAGTACTTGAGGAATTTTGGGATATCATGCCCCACGAGTGAGTTGCCAAGTGCCCCCTAGGAGGGCAGTCTACCACAAGATCGAGTTGGAGCCTGGAGCCAAAGCCCCTTAACTTACTTAGACTGGGGCTGGGTTTAGCAGATGGCCCCCCAACTAGCATCTATTAGTTAAGGGGGTTGGTTGAGCTCAGGAAAGAATTTCAGGAACTCATTGAGGCCTATTTATATTCCAGCCTCCAAGGCCATTTTTCCCTATCTTGCTGAGGAAAAGGTTGGGGAGCCCCTGTTTTATTCCAGAAGAAGCGGGAGCCTTGTGCATTGATTATCGGGCGCTCAACAAGGTAACCTAACCATCAAGAACAAGTATCCACTTTGATTGCAGACTTCTTCGCCCTAATCAATAAGCGCGAGATACTTCTCGAAGTTGGATCTACGATCGGGCTACTATCAGGTGCGTATCGCGAAAGGAGACGAGCCAAAGACGACCTGTATGATGACAAGCAAGCAACCTTACTAATAAAGGGGCTTTTGATGATTTGGTTATGCCTTTTGGACTCACCAATGCCCTTGCCACGTTCTGCACCCTCCACAATGAGCTATTCCACCCGTACTTAGACGACTGGTGGTATATTTTTCTCGTGGGCTATAGCCATTCGTTAAACGACCACGTTAGCCACCTCCGGACCGTTTTTAAGGTATTAAGGAAGAATCACCTCTATGTAAAGAAAGAGAAATGCTCCTTTGGACAGACGGAGATCCTATTCCTAGGGCATTGGATGGGCATCAGAGCCATCGAGGAGTGGCAAGCACCTACCAAGGTGAGTGAGCTAAGATCGTTTTTAGGGCTCGTGAACTATTACCGAAGATTCATCGTAAGTTACTCGAAGAGGGCTGCTCAACTCAAAAATTTCCTAAAGAAGGACGTACGGACCGATCATGGCACTGCACTGATCGGAAGAGTGTCAAAGAGCTTTTGAGGACCTAAAGCACAGGCAGTGATTGATGACCCCGTATTGCAGTTGCCAGATCACACTAAGCCATTTGAAATACACACGGATGCTTCAGACTATGCCATAGGCGGTGTGCTAGTACAATAAGGTAACCCTATCGCATATGAGAGCCGAAAGCTCAATGAGACCGAGAGGCACGGTCCAAGAGAAGGAGATGACAGCAATAGTGCACTACTTGAGAACGTGGAGGCGGGTCACGATTCGTGGTCAAGACGGATAATGTGGCGACGAGTGACTTCCTGACCCAGAAGAAACTCACGCCAAAACAGGGACGATGGCAAGCAAGACAAACTTGCCAAGTTTGATTGATATGGTGCTAGAGTATAAGCTTGGACGGACCAAGCAGGTCGCGGATGCCTTAAGTAGGAAGGCAGAGCTGGCGGCATTTAAGTGTGAGGCAGTGGCAGCCACCAGCAGGGTCACGAGTACCCTACCGCATCGTATTCGGGATGGGCTTGAAAAAGGACCCGCGAGAAGCCTTTTGCACCAAGCTAAGGAATGCAAAACTCGGCTTGGATCAAGGATGGGCTCTTGGTCACAAAAGGGAATCTACTTTTTTTTCTTCCAAAACCTTTCTTTTTTCGGTATGCCGCTCCGCGAGCAAGGAGTGCGACGCACGAGCGGAGCGAAAACAAAGCAAGGGGAATTCTTCGATTTTTTTTGGGGGGGGGGAAATCCTTTGATTGCGTATTGAATATAGATCCATGTCTTTCTTGTTCCACTAGCTAGGACCAAATTCTCACATGTCCCTTTCGTTATTACAACCTTCTTTTTTGATGTCAAAGACCAGAAGCTACGCGCAAATTCTCATTGGATCTCGGTTGTTCTTAACAGCGATGGCTATTCATTTAAGTCTTCGGGTAGCACCACTAGATCTTCAACAAGGTGGAAATTCTCGTATTCCGTATGTACATGTTCCTGCGGCTCGGATGAGTATTCTTGTTTATATCGCTACGGCTATAAACACTTTCTTGTTCCTATTAACAAAACATCCCCTTTTTCTTCGCTCTTCCGGAACCGGTATAGAAATGGGTGCTTTTTCTACGTTGTTTACCTTAGTTACTGGGGGGTTTCGGGGAAGACCTATGTGGGGCACCTTTTGGGTGTGGGATGCTCGTTTAACCTCTGTATTCATCTCGTTCCTTATTTACCTGGGTGCACTGTGTTTTCAAAAGCTTCCTGTCGAACCGGCTCCTATTTCAATCCGTGCTGGACCGATCGATATACCAATAATCAAGTCTTCAGTCAACTGGTGGAATACATCGCATCAACCTGGGAGCATTAGCCGATCTGGTACATCAATACATGTTCCTATGCCTATTCCAATCTTGTCTAACTTTGCTAACTCCCCCTTCTCAACCCGTATCTTGTTCGTTCTGGAAACACGTCTTCCTATTCCTTATTTTCTCGAATCTCCTTTAACGGAAGAAATAGAAGCTCGAGAAGGAATACCAAAAACCTAGTTCACTCGCTCTTTTTGCATCCATGGCTGAATGGTTAAAGCGCCCAAACTAGTCAACGGGTAAATTCGTAGGTTCGATTCCTGCTGGATGCACTTGTTCCTGCCGCTCATCTCCCTGTCACTTAGATTTTCCTTCCTACTATATCGTTGGCTACACGATCCGCGCCTCTGCTCTGATCTCCCTGCGAGGTTATCAAGCGTTGGTAGTCGGAGTATTGATCCAGTGCTGGTCACGGTCCCCGTTAGGGTGGTCGTTGCGACGGTAGTTCGTTTGTCTCGTGCTGGTAGATTGGGCTGTTCCCGGTGCTTGGGTTTCGTTTGGCTGGTTGGGCATAAGGATCTCGCTTCTGTCCGTTGGTTCGACCGCAGGAGTTCCTGGCTGGCGCTTCTGGCCTGTCTCGATCTGCTGCTGTAAGACGAATCCCTTTCTAATTCTCGTGTCTTGCTGTCAAGGCTCGTCCTGGCGTGTGAGTTGCGGCGACGTATAAGGAACGGTGTCTCGACGCTGTAGATCCGGACCTGCCTTGCCTTGGTGAAGTTGCCTGTGAGTATCTGGACCTCGAACACGGGAAGGCGCTTTGGTCATGTGACAACTGCTCGAGCTCTAGACTTGGGAACGGGTACGTCATCATTTAGTTAGCAACGGAAAATGGTGAAATTGACCTCAATACGCAGGTAGAAATATAACACTAAACTAAAGGCTTATGCCTTCACGACGTAAGGAGCGAAAACCAATTTAGCGATATTCGTTCCTTCTCTCAGGCTCAAGCTCTGTCTGGTCTTCCTTCCCCATTCCCCACAGGCTTCCGGGAGTGCCGGCTCTGTACTCTGTTCGGACCATAAGACTTGCAACACTGACTTACCGAAAAGACTGACTGCTTTCCGATTTTTCGTTCTGCCTCTACTAGTAAAGGGGCTTTAGCCTTACAACAAGCTTGACTTAAATTGAAAGAGTTTGATCTATGATACGCTTGAACTGAACTATCGGTCCTAGAAAGAACCCGCTTACCGTGACGGAAGAAAGACGGATTTATTCTCTAAGCCAAGCTTCCCTTTTTTCCCAAGTGCACTTCGGCACCAGACTAGACGACCTACCTTGTGTCTCTGTATTTCCCTAAGCCAACTTATACAAAAAAGAATGAAGCAAGGATAGTCGTAGACTACTTGCCCTATCTCTTAAAGCTTCACTAGCGAAAACTGTTAACTCTTTCATTTCTACGACCAACCGAGAGTCCCTGTGCTATGGCTCACACCCGGAATAAGGTTTTTTTTCTTGATCTGCTTTAGCCGTTTAAAGCCTTGTTGAGCTTTAAAGTACTTATTGCAACTGTAACCGCGGTTACAGAAATAAGAAACTTCTCTTTGACTGAAGCACTTGAACTTCACTTTCCAACTTGTTGGGAGTAGGGGCTTTCACTGGAACTGAAACTCTATCTTCTGTTCAACTCGGCTTCCTTAACTTAAAGACTTTGAGGGTTTGTAGGGCTTTCCACTCGCGCTACCCGAAAGGAACTAGAAGTAACCTTTTCTCTAAGCTAAGCCGCAAAGAAACTGGAACAAAGAAAGAACAAGGATTTCATCCAAGGTGCCAGCACAAGCACAAGAAGAGATTTCTTTCTCTTAGCCGCTAAAAGCTGATTGATCTGTTCTCCACTTGCCACTGTAACCGTCAAGACTCTATCTCAAAAGCTGCCTTCTTTTTTATCAGAGAATTCTGCCTAGATAAAAAAAGAAGCCCCTTTCTTTATTATTATTAGTAAGATAGGGAAAAGCCCTAACAATTTTCTTAGTAAAGCGCTAACGAGCAATAAAAGGGAAAGCCCTAAAGGGGGCTCCTCCGCTTACATGCAATGGGGAGCTTCCCCTCTAGTAAGATTCTATCTCTTACTTGGGTTCCAAACCTGGGTCCGCTGTGCCTTATAGTTTTTCTATAATCAAACTTCTTGCTAATGCAATTTGGGATTCTCATTTTGGTCAACCAGCTGTAGAAGCCTTTACTCGAGGAATTGGTGCTCAATAGAACTGATGCGCTCCATTTATGAATATGAAAAACTTGAGCGAGTGAAGCCGATTGTTGACCATGGGATAAAGGCTCTTAGTCCTTTTATCTCGCTAGATGGGGCATTAACCTTAGCACTTTCCCTATTAGAAGGTTTAGGCTTTCCCCTGCTGCTTTCAGGTTTGACATTAGAAATAGAAAAGAAAAGGTTTAGATTCCTCCATTTGTGAACATGAAGAGCCGATTTGCTTATTAAGATTTGGGTAAGCCGCTGTGGGGACTCTGACCTCTATAGAAGCCCCTTTTCCGCCGAGAGAAGACAATGCGCAAGAATGAATATATGCAATATATGCAGTGGGCAAACCAGAGGCAGGGCTCTTTCATAAGATTGATTGGCCTGGCGAATGAACGCAGGAATGCCTTAGTCTAAAGCAGGAATGAGAGCAGCAGCTACTAAGCTGGACCTCGTTTGGCTAATCCCGGAAGGACAAGGAGAGGACCGAGAGGTTGAATCCATAGTAAATAAGATGGCATAGACATAGAATGGGATTGATGGACAAATGCCAAATGCCACATAAGAAGCTGTTATTGACCTGCCAGCCAAATACCTTCGTCACCTGATTACTTTCCTGCTTTAAGGATAAGAAAGGTGGGCCCTTATCAATGAGAATTGAGAAAGAAACTCCAACCTTATTATTCCCACCCAACCCGTATGGGGTTTTGGTTGGGGTTGCTCCTCCCATTGCTACTACACCACCTATAGACACTTTCGCTCCTCCATAGTAGGATCAATCCAGATGTGCTTAGATAGGTATGGGTAGTGACCCTAAAAATGATATGAATACTACTAGGTTTATGACCACAACATAGAGTAGTGTACGGCTTGCTTCTCGTAGGGCTTAGTGTGAGCAACAACAATCAGAATAAAAGCAAAACCCTAAGAATGCGAGTAGCTTATAGAAAAGAAATTTCTTAGGCATAGCTAGTCATTGCTTGCTAGTTCATTAGCCATGTTGTCATCCGGCTAGTCCCCTTCCTCTTTAACCTCCTTATCTACATCTATGGCACCTGCTACATCTGGTCAAAGCACCCCTAAAGGCACATTTCATCATAGGGTGAGGAGGTAACCTTGGCTGACGTATGTATCACTACTCATATCAAAGTAGGCCATCCACCATATAATCCACCTGCTTTGCCTGCTACTCATCCTATGCCTCTTACTTAGCTTGAGTCATCTTAGTTATTGCATCTTGTAGGCCTTCTTTGTAGCTCACTCAGGGTGGGGATAATATTATTCCGATGAAAGGATCCCTGCCCTACCTGCTGATGACTAGCCATTACCTCCTATTGATCCCCTGCCTTCGGGTCATGAATCCTACCATCCTTCCCCAACCGCTCATCTCCTCTCATGGCAGAGAACAGAAAGAAAGGCTTGCTACTTTATTTAGTCGTCGTTCAGTCGGTCATGAAAAAAATTTCCATTTCAAGGTTCATTTCTAGTGCAACCGGTCGTAAATCCGTATACAAGATATTTGGATCGGTTGGTGCGACAGCTAGTTAATACAGCTAGCTGTTATTCGGTTCGACTCCGAATGGATCTATTGCTGAACACTTTAGGGATTGATCAGCAGGAAATGAAGGAATGGAAGGATGCTTTCATCAGCGGCTAGGCAGGTCGAATTCAACCAACCCGAAAAGCGAGTTCTCGCCAAAGAGGTGGCTCATGGATGGTTTCGGTTTACTCGCTGCAAGGGATGGACTCGAGCCCCTACATCCGGATAGCTGTTAATAATCCCTTCCTTATTGGCTGTAGAGAGTGGCATGAAAGAGCTGTTCCTCTGTTCCGACTACTGAACCCTGAATGGTTGGCGTAGAGTCGAAAGGAGAGGCGGGAGGAGATGAACTCGATTCTCCATCCATAGCGGGTGAGGGGGTTGGGTGGGAGTATGAAGTGGGGTTTGGTTTCATTGAAAAATCCCCGCCTCAATGGTGGAATTGAGAAAGAAATGAACGGGGTGGGGGGGATAGTAGGGCAATGAAGGCTTAGGATGTAGCTTAATATCCCGGCGCCGATCAACCGGAAACTTGTAGCTCTATCCATTGGGGATACGGGTTGGGATATGGCTATCGGACTCACTATGCCGGGGCAGCTAATCTGGACAGCAGAGAGAGAAGGTGTGGGATACAACTGTCAGATGTGGCTGACTAAAAGTCACCTCGCTGGGGCCCGTCAACGACGCTGCCTCCTTTATATCATGTTTAGTCCACCCCAGCAGCTATATATAAGCCGGTCTATGGTCAGTTCATTCAGCTGGTCCAGATCCGAGGCTCATTCATTTACTTGCCGATCCCTTGGCAGATCGAACTGATTAAACTGCTGAACCACATCCTCATTCTGGACTCACCCTATCCCTTCTAGTGTACTCAATCAATCCCTGAACGCATATATGTATGGTACCGGGCACCTTATCCGGGGGTTGGGTGCACTCTATAGCTTTATCGATACGCCAGTATCGGTATGGGAAAACATATCCATTCTTGGGTCAAGGAGGTGAACATAGAGAAGTGGGAGCATTATACTATCTATACTGTAACAATTGGAAAGACAAGAGACTTTCATTCAACGTCTCATTCACTCCATGGTTCCGTTTTTTGTTGTATTTTGCCGTCGGTTCAGTTGTTAATACCAGCACCTTAGACCTCAAGGGCCCTTATCTCCTTCATTAGTGAATCCGTATATATAATAACTACTTTCAATGGAATATCAAGATTTGATTGAATTTCACATCTTATCTTAGGGCATTGATCTTGAATTTATTGAGATAGAAAAGGGAAGGGGGCTATAGATGGGATAGTCGTACTTATGCTAGTCGTACTAAGAGCTTGAAGTCTTGTAATACGACTTCTCGGAAGCATAGTCTTCTAGTCTTATCTAGTCTTCTTGTCTGCTAATCGTATTTACATGAGGTAAGAGTAACAACAGGAAAGTGTGATAACTAATATATTATATAAAATCTCGCAAGAAGAACGGGCCATCATCATTGTCTTGGCATCCCTGTGGAACGGAATCGGACTAGAGAAGCTTAGCTGCCATTTCACGGAACCTGACGGAACTCCATCTATAGGAAAGAGCGCCTTGCAAGATACGGCTCAAAGAACATGACTACACTACACATCCAAGTCTCCATGCTGTAGGCTTTGAAGCCTACTTATTGATTTCCTATTATCACTGAAATGAAATTAAGGTTTACTCTCTCGACTGGTTGGTTCGTTTCACTCCTTATCGTCTGCATCTAATCTATATATAGGGATACTTCAAAGCTTCAGGTTCAGTTGCACAAGGTCATGAAACCCGTGTTTTTCGCTTAAAAAGTCAGATTCTGGACAAGAGGAGGTCGCCCTATTAGTAAGTTTCGGCAGCGAGGAAGGAAAGAAGTAGTCCTATTAGTCAGAAAGAAGAAAGAAAGGGAAGGAGAAAGTGGGCGAAGAGGACGCAGTCAAGGCAAAGGTCTCTGAGGAAGATGTCAAAGAATTCCTGAAGATCATCAAGAAGAGTGAGTATAATGTAGTAGAACAGCTCAACAAGATGCCTGCCCAGATTTCCATCTTGGGTCTTCTAAAAGTGTCAGAAACACACCGAGACGCCTTGCTCAAGGTACTCAACGAGACACATGTTGCATCCTCAATCACGCCTGAGAGTCTGGAGAACTTAGTCGGGCAGGTTCTCGCGACCAATGTGATCACATTCACCGATGACGAGCTTCCTCCGGAAGGAAAGGGTCACAACCGGGCCTTACATATAACAGTCAAGTGCAAAGACATGATTGTTGCACGGGTGTTGATCGACAATGGCTCCGCCATCAATGTGTGCCTACTCATTACCACCGAGAAACTGGGGATAGAGAAAGCTGCATTGCGCCCCTGCAACACTGTCATTAAAGCTTTCGATGGCTCCAAAAGGAAGGTGCTAGGAGAAATAGACCTGCCAGTGGAGATAGGGCCTTACACCTTTGAAGTGACTTTTCAGGTGCTCGATATACCTACTGCCTACAATTTTATGCTTGGGAGACCCTGGGTTCATACAGCAGGGGCCGTGCCTTCCAGCCTCCATCAACGCATCAAGTACATTGTTGATAACCATTTTGTCACCGTCCAGGCCGAAGAGGTTTTTCTTCCACCACTCCCCGGCCATCCCTTACATCGACGTAAAAAAGGATCTGGCTCCTAATGCTTATCATTCCTTCTAGATAGTCCCCACCACTTATGTACCCGAGGGTGCAACCCCTCCACAGCCAAGAATCTCCGAGAATAGCAATATGGTGGCAAAGGTTATGCTGGAAAACGGCTACCAAGTAGGGAAGGGCATCGGACAGAATCTCCAAGGGAGGAAGCATCCAATCACACCCAAGAAAGCAGAAGGGACATGAGTATTAGATTAGGTTATCATCCCAGTTGGAAGGACAGACAGAAAAGGGCAAGCTTTCCACTTCTTCATGAAAGACCACACGACCCAGCAGGCCTTTAAGCTCTATTACTATATTAACAGCTAAACCCTTATCCGCAGGCGGAGATAGGAGAGACTCAGGCACTGAGCTCAATAGATGCAGAAGAAGGAGGACGTCGGGGATCTTCTCCTTGACTTGGGATTTCCTTTATTCATAGAGGAGAAATGAACCCTAGGAGGGAGTCCCCTTAGTCTTGACTTCTCTATTAAACCGAGCTCACGACAAAGAAGAAAAGGGGCGATCGATCTATGTCCATCCTAACAACCCGAACACGCCTAGCTATTTAGTTAAAACCTGCAATCGCTTATGCTCGGTCGGAGATAGCTGCTACTTACCTGCCCGGCTAGGAGGTCTCGAAACCCGCACTGCGATAGCTGTAGAAGAAGTTTACCCTCCGAGAGCGTCTCCAATCTTGGTCTTAGACTTCTCCTTTAGCCTCGCTCTTATTAAGAGATGCTCCTGGGCTTGGGAGCCCCTTTTCTCAACGTCGAAGTAAAGGAAGATGCGCATCCGGCTGAATATAGAGTGAAGTCTGAAACAAAAGGCTGCAGCGTCCGATCCACCATTTCTAAATGGGGAGACTTGGGAAGAGGACAACCTGTGTGAGCTGTCAGAAGCTGTAGCTTCGGATGCTAGACGAAATGACCAGATAACCTGGATATCCCGATCTCGCTTGAAGGCCTTGGCTTGAAGGCTTGACCCCTTGATTTGGCGGGGTTAAGGGCTTTCGAGGAACCTACTTATAGATAGATAGGCAAAGAAAGGCACCTACGAATGCTAATCCGCAGCGAAGGAAAGGCCTGGTCTTGAGTCTCCATTTCTTTATTTGGTAGGCAATCCAGAGGAAGAACCAGGAGATGAACCAATGCAAGGGGAGCGGCTCATTTTGCGACAAGTGTTATGGCAAAGAATGAGCCGGTACTAGATATCTTTTTCTTTCCTAGGGGAAGAGCCGTTATTCGACTGGGGAAGACCCTCTTCGTGATCTGATCTTGTATTGCTCGAGGGCTAGCAGCTCGTCCAACAGACGGTGCCGGGATCGGCCTACTCGATTAGATCCCGTGGGGCGAAGTCCTAAAGATTCCGAAAGTACGGATCCCATCCCATAACATTACTTGGTAATTGTGCCTTTCTTTTTTTTCTTTCTTTCGGCAGGAAAAAAGCAAAACCACTTGTGGAGCGGAAAGAACAGCAAAGGAAGTGCGCGTGGGGCGAGATGAATAGGGTCCCAGCCATATATCTTTCGAGTTTCACGTGGATCAACTATTCACATATATGATGCAAAACTTAAAACACCAGTTGTCGTCCACTTCGAAATCTTTTTCTTTTCGACTCTTTGTAAAACGTCGCATTCAATCTCTAGTTGTAAACCCTTCCATTCGACCACTCGTCAAACCTTCTATTCAACCGATAGTCAATCTTCCGAACTGACCGTGAATGAGAGTCTGCCTTGTCCAGAATTGTCCTCTCTCCTAACAACAGGAGGTTTCCATTAGCCAGACATTTACTTTGTTCAAAAACAGGCTTCTCGAGCCTCTCTCTACTCGATTTACCAGAGCAATTTGCTTAAGACCAACCTTTGTTGTTGTCTAACCACCCCTTAATAAAGTGAAATTCACTTTCATTTACCCTAGGTTCGTAGATAGAATACAATTGCAAGTACTGTCCTATCCCCTTATGAAGAAAGGAAATTCCAACTTCGGGGGTTATAATTAAAGTACCAAAGGTAAGAAAGTACAGGCGGACGTTACTTGATGCTATCAACCTCTCGTCCGGTGATATCAATAGAGGCATTCACTATTTCCGATAGGCATTCATTGGGTCATTTCCTTTGTAGGACTTCCTTTAGAGTAACAGCACCTTTCGTGCAAGAAAGAGATTTGAGTTTGGGCACATAAGAAAAAGGCTGTGGTGAGCCCAAGCCGAGCAAGCAAGTCTTGGATTGGATTCCTTGCTAAGGGCAGGCCTCTTCGTTCTCAGTGAGGATAGAGTCAAATGACTTTGCTTTCAGGCGCCTATGCTGTTTCAGTCGTTTTGTTCCTAGGAGGGTTTTCCCCTCTTAGAGGGACTTTCTTTTCTGTCACTGACTTTGGTGCTAAAAACGACCGACCAATTATTGGTCTTTCGTAACTCTAAACACACCTCATACAAGCAAGAAGAGGTTGCGCAAAAGCAAAGATCGTTTGGTCGTTCTCTCTACCACAGGTGACCTTTCCGCCTTCGTTGCACCTGAGAACTCAAAAGGAGGTCCAGTTCATGCCCGGTCAGTTGGGCTTCGTGGTTTAAAGTCCCCATCTCAAAACAAAGGAAAAGACTACTATCTGAATACGGAATTCCAGGTGGCAAAGCGTCTACTTTATCTGGCTCGAGCACTCTGGCAGAAGTTCTTCTTCCTTCCAGCTTCTCCTGAGATTCTCCGTTTCGTGGCCGATAACTCGATTAGAAAGCCCAGCTCCTTTGAGCAAGTTCACTATTAATTGCATTACCTTCTATATATCTCTCGCCTATTCCTTTCCGTTAACTATTGAGATATCTCACAATTGGCATTACCCTCCTAGAAAGCCTTCCCGCAAATCCCAAGCGAGGAGAACGTCTTATTCATCAAATTAATTACCCAAACGCGGAGATAGACTATCGGCTTACTCCATATAGGCCTTCCCTCTTTCTCCTTGGGCTCTCCCCTTCTCGTCTCTAAGAATAGGTTTGATCTTCTCTAAGAATTTCTCATATTCACCTCTGCACCAGTTCTAAAATGAGAAACTTAGCTTAGCGCATCACCGGGATCAGAACGAGCATCAACTATCGAAAGGGAATCTGCGGTACCAGGTCTAGCTGCATCTACGAGGTGAAAGCGAGTACGCGCCTGTTGATGAATTGAGAAAGCGGACATAGACCTACTTCAGACTCTTCTTTCCTGTGTGCTTTGTTCTAATGGCTCATTTAAAACACTTTATCTCCCTCTCTGTGGAAAGAGAGTTCGCTGAAAGATTCAAGCAACCCTCGTTGCCGGCCTTAACAAGCGTTTAGGCACCTTGGGCGATGGTCTCGGTTTGATCGATCTTTGAACTAGCTTTCCGGGAACCAGTAGTCTATCTCAGCTAGCTTCAATCAAGTTAAGAGGCCTACTATGCCTGCGGGAACCGGCCTTAGTAAAGGCACTATTGGGCGCAAGTTGTTCTATCCTCTCACTTTCAAGAAGCAGCACAAGAAAGACTCTCTCACATAACAGGATACACAGGGATCGAACCTGCCATTCACCTTGAGTATTGGACTATTAAAGTATGCCAAAATATAGTAAAAAACTAATAGAAGAAGCATGGCAGCACCAGTCCTTATAGGCTTGATAGCCTTGCTTCGAAAGCTACACTCAGAGTTATAGCAGCGCCTATCCTTGGATCACTCCCCAATCTGGTGGTGATGAGACAGGGTCGACTGCTGGTATTCTATTGTGCTATTCTATTGGTATTCTCTATCCCATGGCATTCTCTAGCCCAGTGGCAACGAAAGCGGGCTTTGAGTTGGTGAAAACTATCTGTAAATATCCCCATCTCCTAAGAGATGCCCCTTTCCCTGCTCGTCCCGCGTACTTCTATAGTTAAGGTAGGACAAGCATAGGGAGGGTAGGAGAGGTCCCAATCTGTATTTGGGATTTCGTTCTCGAAGGGGTTATGGCGCATTAGGTAGAACCTCCTTCATTCTCTTTTGATGTAACCAGTGTTAAATCCGCCAAATGGATAAGGTCACCCAAGAGTGGGATTGGATTAGTCTTTTGGACTAGAACTTGGGAATAGAAGAACAAATAGAATTCTCCTTCGCTTCAAATAACGAGGAGATTTAGACCGAGCGAGTCCTAGTGCTTCCCCTTTCTCCTACTGTTAGAGCTCCCGGTGCTACTATTAAGGCGAATCGGCGTAGTAGTGTCTCTTCCGAAAAGGTTTTTCTGCCCTAGCCTTTGCTCCCTCGGACATCTATGTGCTTGTTGATGCCTATTCAGACTCGGTGCCTCGCAGCCATTACTGATTGAACTTGTCTGGTACGACTTCTTCCTTTACCAATGAGTATCAAACAGCACATGCAACCAATTACAGATATTGACCGACGAAAAACATTCTCATATTGCCAGTCGGCTCACGAACGGGATAGGGCGAGAAGGAAGAGAATTCCCATTTGAAAAGAAGAAAAGCATTCTATCACTTACTAAAGGTGACACGACAGCTAGACCAACATACGCAGGAATTGGGTCGATCGATGAGGTGACTCTTGACCCCTTTTGGCACTCATCCGGATTGCTCTTCTTGGATTGGTTTCGCGCTTGCTTTGCCTAAGCCAAGCTTCACATTAAACACAAGAATTGGACCACTTTGTGGGTCTTTCTTATTGCCTTGGTCCGGAAGGTGCCTATACGAGTAGGTATACTACTACGATTCTCCATTTCTGGGAAGTTCTGGCTGGCCTAATTGAATTTGTTTATCAACAGAATGGGGATCTCTCCCAATCCTTTTTCAAGTGGACTCTTTTGCAAACTACGAAAAACTTCCATCTTGTGGCCATCTTTTTGGGATCCTCTTTCCCATTCTTTCGTTTTTATGGTTAGCCATCGGTCGTAGAAACAATATCTTTCGACAGGAGACTCTACCTCTGATTCATTTCTGTCTCTTGCAACACACCTCTCAAGAAGATGCGTTTACGCAGAACGAACATCTTGATGATTCAAGTTTCGCATCTCTTGTCTCTCAAAAAACGAATTGTCTTGAAGTCCGTACATACACCTTTTTAAGGTAGTCGTTTTCTTTAATATTCCTTGCATCGTTAAGATGGATTTTCTTCCTTCTAGGGCGTAGTCAAGATAAGATACCAGTCCCTCTTGCTTTTGCTTCGCTTGTGCCGGATCTGGTATCGATCCCTTATAGCCTAAGCCTAGCCTTCCAACAAGAGCGTGAATTGAATATTGAATGAGGAATCTCTTTTTCTGATAGCTATCTGGCCTACCGATAAAGAGTCCAAATCTCTCCCCTCTTCCTTTTACTCCATAGGGCCTTTCACCTGGTATTCTTCCCTAAAAAAGAATTGAATCAGGAAATGACTTCGCTAGCCCAAGGCTAAATCAGTTCAACAATAGCAATTACAGCTGATTCAAGAAGTGCTACCCACGAAAAAGCTTGAAAAGAGCTCATTCGTACCCTCCCCTCATTAGTGGTAGTTCCATCTTTTAGTCTATCTCCTTCTTTCTTTGCTCTGCCTATGTGAGAGAATGTCTCGGAGGAACTCTTTACTTTCAATGGCATCTCTAGTTGAAATGATAGCTATCTTGCTTCAGCTCAGTAGCTTTTGAGTTCGAAAAGAGCTACTCCGAATCCGGGGATCTAAGACTCGATCTCTCTTTCACTCCTTATGGCATCTGCTTCCTTTACCTTACATCGTGCAAAGAGTCATTCTGAGGAATGGAAGAAAAGCTTATTCGTATTAAACAGATCCATCTTCTCAAAGAGCATTTACCCTTGCGCTGGGTCTTTCTCGCCTTGGCCTTTTGCCTGTGAAATTAATTAATTGCTTTTCCCTCACTCCTTGAACAAGATTTTACAGCTGACCCAGAGCTAGCCACACGAAAGACTCAATCACTTGACACTTTCTTATTCACACCGAAGATCCCGTGCGCAACTAGTGCCCAATGAAGACCCAAGCAATGCATCGAGAAGGCGAAAGAAAGAAGCCAGGAAAGCCTTATTCTCTCTATCTCTTCCTGACAAGGAGTCCGTTCATGGTATAATAAGTCCTATTCTTTCAGAGCCAATCCCAGGAAAGCTTCAATTGGTCTTTTCGAGACCTTCCTCTTAGGGGAGAAGAAAGAGGAGACTCTTTCAACAAGGCTACGAGTTCTGGCATACTTGACTTTAGATTGGATGTCCTACTTCTATTTAATCTTTCACCGAACCCTACTTCACTCAATCAATATCCTAATCTGAATCCTACCTCCCTGACTACAACTCAACCACCAACAGCGGGAGAGCCGACATGAGATGATAGATGTGCAGCGCATTCTGTAAGGCTAAAAACTCATTCTCTAACAGGAAAAGCGAAGACCTCATCTACCGCATCAACAGGTAATCCCGCATCTGATCAGGCAAGTCTCCTTCCCGGAGCAAAGCTACGAAACATAGCTAAAAAAAGCAATCTGCACAAGGAGGGCGGGATAGTCTAGTCTAATGCTAGTCCCGGTGATTCCTCTCTATCAATGACTGAAGCTTAATCCAGAGAGAGAGCTCACTATACCACCAGATTGCCGCATTTGCTTATGAAACAAGAAAAAGAACAGCTTATCCCGAGGGGAACTGAGCATAAGTCGGAGATCTTAGGGTAGTCACTAAAAAAGGAATCTCATCCGTCACTTCGCCCTCCACCTTTCCGGACTGAATTCGGTTTACCAGCTGTAGTAGCCTTTCTTAGTAGTAGGACTATAAGTTGAGTAGTAGGGGCTGTTAGTCAAGACTATGCCATCACTGTTCTAAGAGTAGGGGTTTTGGTCACTGCTTCAGAAATGAGCGTTATCCGGAATTCTTTCTGTTCGTGAGCGTAATGGTATAAAATTACCAGATGAGAAAGCTTGGCCCCGCACCCCTATAAGCTACTGAAAGTGGAGTAAGAAAGTCAACGGCATTCTCTCAAAAGGCAAGACGAATGAAGCTTTCACTTCTAATCTTAGGTAAACCGAGGGTATCGTAATTCAAATTAGTTGACATAGAAGGGAGTGCCATTCAGTAGTATGGCATTAAATAGAAGGTCTCAGACTTCAAGGTGCGTAGCGTAACTGTTAACATTCTCTTTCGAGATGCGCCGAATCAAGAATAGACAAGAATACGGGGTTGACCTTTCAAAGGTCCTGAAAGGATTGAGGAGTGAAATAAAGAACCCGGAAATCTCCGACAAGAAGACTTTCATACTGAAATCGATTCACTCAGCTATTGAAAAGCCTGAGTTAAGTGAAAGCAAAAATGCCTCGCACAAAAAAGAATCTATTCTAAGTGGCCTGGAGAGCTACGCGATGTTGGCTAAAGAAGCCGGAACTGTTTTGTTGAAAGGAATTCATTGAGAGAGGGAATCTTGAGATTGTTCTAACGGATTGAATGCAGTATTGATTTCATTGGATTTGTAAGAAACAGTATATGTATATGCCGCCGAATCGAACTCAGTCTCTTTCCTCCCTCGTGCCATACGTGAATTTATTCCATGAGCGAAGAAAAAGAAAGGGATCCTCCCAGCCGGACTCGACCTGCCGAGCCTATTGCATTCTTAAGGTGAGCCTCTCCAATAGCAGTCCTAGTCCCGGAGTGAGATTAACTAGTTATCCCATTAGTTGATAGCGTAAGGTCCAGGCGAGTTATAGTACTCAGTGCTTCCAGCCATTGATAAGAGAATGACTTCTCCTGTCCTGTTGTCAAACAACTTATCTATTTTTCGGGTTTACAGGCTAGCCAGCATTAGGGAATCATTCGTCAGGCGCCAAACAAAGAATCAAGTGATGAAGCCAGTTCCATTCCAGTTTGAGTCCTATTTTCAGTCTGTTCTAAGATAGGGCCATCAGAAATGAGGAGGAAGATAAGATTGAAATGACGGATCTCACTCGAAGGCAGGAAGTGTTCTAGTGAAAGTATGTACTAGGTGAGCCTATCTCCTCTCATGTGGGTAAGATATCTGATGAAGTGCCTTTCTGCTTGCGATGCAGTTGTTGGAGTGGAAGTTGCAGTCGTAAGTCTTTCTCTTTCCAGTCCATATATTTTGCATTGTAGTATCACGAGTTGTAGTTCTCTTCTTTTGCCGATCCAGCCGAGCGAATACGTTCCATAGAGGGACTCCCTTTTATACCAACAGCTCCCTTAAAACGAGTAGTTCTCGCAATGGGCAATAGGATAAGCATTAGCAGTTAGCGAGCAGACAAGTAAAGGGATATAGTGGGCAGGAAAGGTCAATCCAGTTAGAAAGCTAGCTTAGAGCTTAGAATAAGTGTATTACGCAAGACAGCCATTATACTCTAAGTTCCCTTCTAAAGAGCTAGTTGCTGTTTGATCAGTGAAAATAGTTGCTTAGAAAAGTGCCTTATTCAATAGAAGGTCCCGAGCAGGTGGTAGGTATAATCTTACTTCCGGGCAATCTCTTTCTTTACCTGTGAGTGTGATCAAGCCCCTTTTTAAAGCTCTTTTAGCTCAATTGAAAGCTAAGCAAGTAAAAGCCAGTTTATTGCCAATGATCAAGGGTTTTCTTTCAGGCCGTGCTTATAGGTTGGCCAGTTCTTTCCAGGCTTTCAAGCTGTGCCTTTTTTGCCCTTCCATCCATTGTGAGTTCCTTTCTTTCTGAACTATATCTTAGTTTTACCTCCAGCCAGCCATTGGGACTTCTCTTCCATCAAGTTCCCCTCCAGTAGTAAGGCTTTCCAGTCGACATCCAGCCGAGCGAATAGGATCCATGGATGGGAGCTAAGACCTTGGATCTTATTCCGTCCTACCTAAGGCTCTAACTATCTAAAGAGCCAAAGGAGCGTCAGCTGATTCTAGGGCAATACGGTAAGCTCCTGCTTCTCGTTTCGAGCTAGTTTCCTTGCAGTCAGTTCGAATTCTTTCTCTTACATCTCAATTCCTTCTGCTGGGGATTTCATTCCAGTTGCAGCTCTAGTTGAAAATCGCTTTCTATGTCGGTCCTCATGCGAGTTGTCATCCATACAGTTGGACTTTCTATGTCCTTCCCGGGTGCTTCCGAACCAGTGCCTTGGAGTTATTTAGTAGTAAGACGCGCTCATAACAAGCTAAACGGTCTAACAATCTCCAGGCGAGCGAATAGAGTTCTTAGGTTGGATAGTAGAGAATAGGGCAAGAAGGGCTAAGTCGCTCTATAGGAATCGGGGGCCTAAATTCTATTTTTAGCCAGTAGAAGCAAGCGAAGCGCAGGAAAAGGTCCAGAAAGCTATCTTAAAAGGGGAGGCCGTAGAAAGCACTACTTCCGGCTTGAATGATGTAGTTGCTTGCAAATCGGATTCTGATCTCAGATGGACAAAATCGCCTGCTATCGAGGAAAATTCATAAGCTGCCTACATAGCTACTTTTAGCATCCGATTGTGGGTATCTTCATTATAATAGGGAAATTTTGACAAGACCTAAACCGTCACTCCTACTCCTAGTAGTTAATCCCGAGAAAATGACATTCTTTTAACTGTCCCTATTTGAAAAGACCCTATTCGTCGTAAGCCCTTTTCACCCTCACAGCCTGAGAGTCTTATTGCATCAGTTCCTCCAGTTGCCTCTTCTGAGGCATCCATGTAATATCCCTTTCTTGCAGCAACAGGGCATTCTGGGCATTCATGTTCTCAGTATTCACCACTACCAGTAGGTGCTCCTTGATTCTTCCTTTAAAAGAGGATAACGCCCTGGCAATTAAGCCAGCGTTCTCACCAGCCAAATTGGGAGTGAAATTCCCAGATGTAGCGAACCTGAACATTGCTGATGCCACGTTATTGTATCCTTCTTCCCCACCCCTCTTTGGGCGAGGAGTTAGCATTGGCCAATTCTCCCCGCTCTAGCCCTGCCTGCTTCGGAAAATGCCTTGCTGGCGAACTATAAAGAGTATACTATAGAATAGTACCTTTTCGGAGGCATAAGGCCGGTAAGTCCAGTGTGCTTGTGCTAAAAAGATGGCCGTTGATCAAGGGAATTGACATTGCGACTCCTAAGGAAGAGGGGCCCCCTCTGGAGAATAGTTCTTGATGATAGGAGTTAGCGAGCATACTATCAACAAGGAGCTTTCGCACACAGACATTTGTGACAACTTCCGAGCAATCGTAGAGTGAGGTCTCAGGGTCCGAAGGAGATAGAGTTATGGCATTTCTAGGGTTCGAAGACGGTACTATTGATTTCATCAATACCAAGCGGGACTTTCTTAATGGGACATTCGAGAAGGAGCTGGACAGAGGAATTCGATCTTCAGCTAAAGGTACTCGAGGGTAAGTAAAGCCGTATAGTGAGTCAAGCTCAATTGTAGTTCCCTTTCCCCTATATGTGCGATTAGATTCCCTTTCTCATTTGCTTAGTCCCGCCCCGTCTGTCCTTTCTTCCGTCTCTATGTCTATTTCTCAATAGGCAGTGAATGAACAACTTCTTATATAAGGATTTCTCGTAAGCGAAGAAACTTCTTTTCTAACTGGGTGAAGGCACGATAGCTACTGAACTAATGGGTGAGGGTACGACACTACAAGGCAACGAAGTTAAGAATAAGTTCTTCTGGTAGTCAAGGAGCAGCCAAAGGAAGGTACTCTCGGGAAAATCCATGTGAATAAGGAATGAGATCAGCAGGGTTAGGGAAGGGAGGAATGAAATCTTGAAAGCTGAAGGAAGTGTAAACTGTTCGAACGGCCGGTACTTAGCAACGGAAGTAGGAGGAGATCGAGCTAATCAGTCTATGTTGCTCCCGCTCAGGAAAGAAGACAGGGGCAAGTCGATGAAACGAAGCTCAAAGACCTTTCAGGAACTGGATTGACTCGGAACCATATGTTGGTTCATCTTGAGGCTTAAAAGGGTCAATTTCGTTTGTCAATGCGCGGTTTGACTTCTCTTTGACCTCTGCAGGGGTTCCGGTCACATCTCTGATGATGCTCACAGGTGGTCCCTGCTGGCTGACTGATTGCAGGGAGCGCAGGAAGCTAAGACTCCATGTTCGGTTCTGGTACCCCTTTGGGGGGCTGACGGTACTCCTTTGGGTGGATGTCAGGGAGAAGCTCTTAAATATTCCAAATTAATGCACGGCTCTTCTCCGTCACAAAGACTCCCCGCTGTCTTGTTTTTCCTCGTACGCGCATCAGGGGGCGGCAAACATGCCTTAAAACATCTGGAAATGGTCATACAAACGTTCTATCTTCTACCTAGGGGCCTTTCTCATTCAGTGGTAAACCTTACCAAGACTAGTTGCCTCAACGAATTGATATGCTTTTTCTTTTTGTGAGACCGGCGAATGCTGAATACGGAGAAAGACAATGAAATCATAACAAAGCAGGTAAACCAAGCAAGCTTACAGAATTCTCCGAATTCTAACTCAGAATAAGCTCTTTTGACCAATTAGCACCTTTGGTAGCCAGAAAGAGGATATCATAGAAAGCATTCACAGTACTTTCTACGGTCACTGATCAAAAGCACATTCATTCAGTAAGGGATTTCTCCTCAAAGTAGTGTAATCTAGCTCAATTCGCCTCATTGATTCTTTCTACAAGCCTGAAATCTCGACTCCTCCTTTCTTTCTGAGTCCAGCCACATTTCCATTTGGTTATGCTATACGCTAGTATTTGTTGCGGGGGCAGGCCATAGACCTACTAAGTCGCTAGCTATATATAATTTGCTCAAGTGTGAAAGCGGAAGGTCCTGCACATAAAAAAGATTCCACTTCAGAGACCTTTTAAAGCCTTTGATTACGTGGTCAAGACCCAGTACTACGGGTATGCAGAAAATACCCATACATAAATGGGTGTAGAATTTACTTGCAGAAATGCCCGGTCAAAGAAGGGCTTGCTAGAACTCTGAAGAAAGGCTTAAAGCAGAGCTTTCTCACTGACTCAGGAAAGGCTCAATCATCAGAAATGGTTCAAGGCAATCGAAAAAAAGCCTACTTTACTTATTCTACTCGAAAGCCCTATTAGGCAGTAGAGTAGTGGCAAGCACAACAGAAAGGAGCTTTCCTATTCCTAGGCGGGGAATCCTCATTGTGTACTACCTAGCCGACTCTCTTAGTGTATCACCTCCGTCTATCTAATGTCTCCTAATGCAGCTACGAAGGGCAATGCTTTGTGGAAAGCGGGCACTGAAAAAGAGATTTCAATGGATACTTCAAAAGCACTAACTAAGGAGGAAGGAACCGGAGCAACCACTGGAAGGAAGCCTAATGGTATGATTTCAGACCATAGCGATATCGAACATCACTTACATTATTTTATGATCTGGAAGGACACAGAAAAAAGACGGAATGTCTTAAGTCAAATAGAGAGCTGGTCTTTAAAAGAAATTAGATTCTTGTTTTCAATACAGAAAGAGGAGGAGCTATTCTCACTAAACCGAATCTGTAAATCGAAGACCGCTAAAAAGTACTCCATCACTTATGGAGTACTTGTCAGCGGTTAATCAATAGTCTAAGGAAGATGGCACAGTGAATCAACAGAATGTCTTGTTGAAGGCGAGGTAAGAATCGAAAGTCTTAAATGAATTAAAAGGAGTCGGCGTAACCGGATAGAAGCCATAGCCAAGTAGACGGAATTATGCCATCAAAAGCCTAGAAGGCATAACTCTGGTCTGATGAACGGTTAGATGGCCTATCTGTCACCAAATAGGCTCAGCTAATCCTTAAACAGAAAAAGGCGAGTTGCGCAAAGGTCTCAGTTCCAGGTCTAAGTACTACAGACGAAGCACACCGAACCTAGGTTTCTTTCTACCTCGTCAGAGAAGAAGGAATAACGCCCTTTTGTGTACGAAACTGGGCTATGAATCCAATCCCATCGAGAAAGTTATAGTGCTTTGATGCTGCTGTTAAGTTCGAAGGCTAAGGCCTGGTCTCATTCCAGTTTGCCAAAACCACCGTCTTTATCTGGAGTCAAAGTAAAAAATAGATATATAAATGAGAATGTCATAGATTCGATTCTAGATGCAAGGTAAGGTGCAGAGCGAACTTTCGGACTAGGAGCTGCGATTGCTTTTGTTTCATAAGCAGTTCTTCCTATAAATAGATGGCGAGAGTCTGTTCTTGGTGGTAGGGCAGTAAGACTAAGGAAGATATAAAGTATGTCTTTTTACCCGAATGCTTTAGCTTTGGTAACGAATTTCGGGCCAAGTACAGGAGGCCATTGCCTTTTTCCAGTCCAACGTATCCCGATAGCGAAAGAAGGCTTCCTACCAGCACTAGAGTGGGATAAGTCAACCTGACAGACACCTTAGAAGGAGGCAAAAGACTCCCTTTCTATCAAGCAAGATTGATTAGGATTTTGAGAAGAGAAATGAAGACGTACCTCGTAAGGGACAAAGTCATTCGATAGAGCCAAGCACTCATTAACATCTTAGGGTAGACACTGAAAGGCCTTAGCCAGAGTCTTAAAATCGGCAAACAAAGACTCCTTCTGTTTAGGAAACTCCCATGGGATGGACTGGATATAAGGGCAAAGCGACTCCAATTTCAACTTAAACTGGCAGCTCCTTCAAGAAGACTGACGGCAGCTCTAAGCTATTGTATGCATGGGAGTGACGAGATATTGATTGCAAAGTAGTTAGGAGAGGCCTCACTCTATTTAGATTTATGCCTGGCCGCAGGAAGAGAGAACTAGGTCTATCGATCCAGAGCTACTGGAGGCGAGGGAGCAACTTACCCCAGTCCTCTGAATGACCGACTTGCTTCCTCATCTTTGCTCAGGAGGGGAACGGACCTTTGTGCCATACTACTCTTATGGCGAACGAAGAAGGGGACGCTACTAGATCTCTTAGGCAGGGGAAGGAAAATCACTCTATTTTAGAGTACAGTTCAGATCATGCAGACTCAATAGCAACAGTCTCCATAGTCTGAGAGTGCCGACTCATACTAACAACTGGAGGGGGTACCTCAATGGCGGGATAGACGGGCTTACCTCATACCTAATCGAAGTTACCAGGGTTGACTCCGGGATGCCCTGTGATACCTAGATAGAAGGAGGAGTCCGCCCTTAGCCTTAGCCCAGTACTTCCTTTAGTCAAAAAAAGCTTTGGGAGCGCATATCGGACTTATTCAACTAAGAGGGAAGGGAGAAAAACCTTCTCCCCTGGAACAAACTAGATCCAGAGGGAAGACTTCACTTAGGGGGATACCTGGAAGGAGGTCCTAACATATACTTGACTCCTAGAACCCTGGGGTTGGGGACCCGTTATCTCAACTTCCAGTACAGGAAAGCAGAAGCTAGGTCTAGCATAACAAAACCGACCCCGCCTTTAGTTTAGCACTAGCTGCAGGAGAAAGCGCTGCTATTGATGATGGATATTTTGGGTCAGTACCTGGTCCTGTGGAATAGCTGGGAGAGATGGCAAAGGAATTACTTAATTGGCTCACTACTCGCCTCTCATCCCGTTGTTTGGGCCTCCCAAGCATTAGATAGAGGAGTTCCAGGCAGAAGAGGTTCATTAGCTATTTCGTATTGGTGGTGGAAATGCAGCTTCTTAGCTTCGGGAACAAGGACTTGAATGAGATTGCTTCCTCCCCACATTGCAGTCCTTGGCAATGGGAGAAAGATAAGAAGATGGAGTGGGTTCCTTCCATTTTGAGACAGAGAAAGAGAGTTCGGATACCGAGGATTCCTTTGATCGAATAGATAGGCTGATGGCCCCACTTCGGAGGTTGCTGGGAATGGGTTGCCCGAGGGGTTCTTTCCTGAATTTGATCATTCCGTTCCGTCAGGGGCCATCCTTTATTCGCCTTTGAAGCTTCCCGGTTGCAATGAGTGGTTCACCATTGGATTCCACTGGTTCCTTCCCAGGCACTGGAGTGGGAGATGGAAAGCTAGAGATTGGTTTGAGCTACATCCTGGTTATGCAAATGGTGAATCAAAAGATAGAGATGGAGAGAAGCCCTTCCCTTCACTCGATGGAAATGCAGATGGATCGGATTCCCTTCAATAGCCCGCCCAGAACATCCATGAATTGGTTGCTGGGAGCCTTGATCCTACTGGAAAGGATGGGAGATCATTAGATGTTGGTACCGGTCAATCGGATGCTGATGAGCTTCCATTTGAGAGATTGAAATGCCTTTGTAGCTTCCATCGGAAGGAAGAGAATGGGATGAGTTTGCCCTACTGAGCTTTCCAGCAGATGCATCAGATGCCTCCCGAACTTGCTTCACGAGCTGGTGGTTCCATTCGCTGTTGTGGGAGTGAAAGAGATGGGTGTTCATTTGCTGGAGTTAGCTGGCAAGTAGATGCATAATGAGTAGTTGGGCCTATTGCCTCGAGTGAGGTTCCTCCTTCCGGTGAGGGGGAATCAAATGATGGTTTAGGCTGCTTATTGCCGAGATATGGCACTGGGACATGGGATAGCTTTATCCAGGGCAATTGGCTTAGAAAATCTTTCCTTTCTTGCTTGGGCGCTTCAGCTCTTGGGAGATCCGTCAAGCTCTTTCAAGCTTTGGAGTCTAATACTCCCGTTGTGGGCACTCGGCAGTAAAGTCAGTTCTTTTTGTATTAGCGGTACGAGAGAGCGGTGGTCGCATATTTAGTCTGAGGACTAAATCCTTCAAAGAGGGGCTCGCTCTTTCATCAATTTAGTCCAGAGTCAGAGTTCGCAGAAAAAAAACTTCGGACCTGGGGTAGTCAAATCAATCTTGCTTTCCGGATAGCGTAGTACTCGAGGACTTTAAGTAGGCGACGACGGCAAGTCTTTCACTCTCTTTAACTCGTTTATCAAAAGCGAGCCCCTCTTCAGAGAAAGCAAGGAAAGCCCCCCTATCACTTAAAGGCGGATAGCGGAAAGGTGGGGTAAATATCTTGGTTGTAGGTTGGGAATATTTGAAAGGTAGGTAAGGCGGAAAAGAATGATATTCGAATGGAAGGGACTATTCTTAAAGGCGGTGAGTTTAGATTGTTGGTTTAGGAGTGGTAAAATGGATTGAAAGTCAAGGCCTATCCCCCATGAGCTCAACCTCCACCTCTACCCCCTATCAACATAAAGGGGGTTCTCCATCTCGAGCACCATAAAGACTCATATGCTGTGATGTATTAAGAAAAAGAATCGATAGTTCGGAACACACGAGTGAACTTGCTGAATCACTACGCCCAAAAAACATTATGTTCGTAACGATCCAGTAAGCACAAAGAGAGTGTGTGTGGAAAAAAGTTCGTGGAAATCGGAATGAGTGTGAAAAGTGTTAGAGAGCAGGCGAGAGAAGTCGAGATATTCGACCGGCCGGAACAAAGGAATGCTACTCCGCCCTATCTTCCGGAAGCAGTTCTCATCCGTTCCTCGACCCCCCCTTTTTTAAGTCGTTTGTTTGGGTCAGTATTAATTTCACCATAAAATGAATCAATATGGTCTGAATTCTCACTAAAGGCTCGTGCACTGGGCTCCCTTGTATGCAAGACCTCTCTAACATTTTTCATTTTTTGAGTATCCGAAGTGACTTGCTGAAGCAAACCCCGTAGCTACTTGTACTAAAAAACAAGGGCTTTGTAGCTTAATATTGGTTGCTTTGCATTCCTTCCATGTCAACATGTTGGTTGCACTCACCATCCGGAATATCACCCACTTCTACATTAACTCGGCCCTCAATCGGAGAAAGACCACATGAAGGTGCTTCCAATCCAACATCCTTGTTTCCATCAACAACTGTAGCTGCAATTCCCGTGTGCCTGCTGACATCAAACTCATCTAACACCTTATTTACGGCAGTCTTATCTTCGGCTATCTTTTTAGCATTCAAAACATTTGTAGCACCAAGATGTTTTTCTGCTATAACAGCAACTTCATCTACATTTATTCCAGCTACTGCATGATTATCCTCTGGATTAATACCACCTTGTATAGGATTGGCATGATTATTCTAATTGTTAACAATACCTTTTTAGGGAGGTATTTTAACCCATTGCTATCCATCTCCACCTATGTTGTGCCCTTCCTCCCAAAGCATTCCGGCATCTGTTATTCCTGGTCTCACCCTGTGAAGCAAAGTCGGACAAGGGGGAAAGACATGGAATTGATAGGGAACCGTAGCCAAGTGGCTAAGGCATGAGTCTGCAAAACTTCTATTCGTCGGTTCGAATCCGACCGGTTCCTACAGCGCCATTCCACCCATCATTTTTTTACATGGTTAGTGGATAGAACGGGGGCCCCCGGATCAAAGGTTCAAAGCTGATAATTCTTGGAGTGAGACTTTCTTTTTGCAAATTCCAGTTTCATTCATTTATACCTAGAATATCCACGCTGGCAGGTCCCCACCCCTTTCAGTGCATACCTTTCAGCTCTCTCCCCCAAGGTCAATCTATTTTTTAAGGTTGAGTTTCCATTCCGAAGTATACGTATACGGATCAACTGCTCCCGGCTCGGAGAGGTTCATGCTTGATCTCAACGCCCTTACGAGGTAGTGGGGTCCGATGGAGGAAAGCAGAGGTGGAGGAAGGGCCACGCGAACAAACTTGGATCCAGCTGAAAAAGGGAATGGAATACTCTAAGATGCTTCATAGCTCCTTCCTTGCCCCTTTCTAAAACCTTTCTATAATATAAGGGAAGCTCGAAGAGCTTTCTTCGCATGCTTGAGCACATTAATCTTATATCGATCAAGGCTTTCCTTGAGTTTGATTGCAGCTAGTGGTTTCAGAATATTCCTTGCGCTAAGCGGTTGCGCTAAGTCTTCCTTGGCTCTCCTCTCCCCTATAGCTTTTGTTTGAGATGAGCTTCCGGCTTTGAGCAGAGCCGGGAGCAGATACAGGATCAGAGAAAGACCTCCTTGCTTTCCGAATAGCCGGCTTTGGCGATTGCACTTTCCATCCCTTACAACATAGGGCTTGCGTAAAGAGTAGTTGAAGAAGCCGAGACGAGAGAGAGAAACAAGTCCCGCTTCGCTTTAAAGGATAGGGGGGGGGAGAAAAACTCTCTTTAGCGGTTCGTAGGTGCCTTATTTGATCTAGTAAGGGGAGCTAGAGCTAGAGTAGCATTCCCAAGCACTACCCTCAGTTGCAGCCCCAGGTCCATATAAAGCAGTCAATCTACCAGCAGCAGAGGCTGCAGATACATGTCCACCTGTTTATCTACTATCATAAGCGGGAGCAGTTGCAGGTATCGAGTGTTGTGAGGGCTTTCATTTGCGCGTTAAGGGCAGTTTCTGTTATAGTACTAGGAATCGGTGCCGTTAGTCTAAGCTAAAACAGAGGGGCTTTGGAATCCATTCCATATTCCGTACGCTAGGAAGCCGATCTGAACTTTCATCATAGCCTTTGCTTGAACCGAAGAGAGCGATGCGAACAGTTCAGGAGGTCGCAGAGAAAACCCTTAGTTCAGTGCCGGGTTTCATAAGTACTCTCGGTCAATCATAACATTCTCCAGACGGGATGGGGTGTAGGCACGTTTATTGGAGCAGTTGGGAAGAACACCGGCCGATTTCTTTTTTCAATCGTTAGAAAAAGGAGCTTGGTCAGCCATGTTCCCTACGTACCCTCTCGTTATTCCCATGATTCCCCGTTGCACCTATTCTCCGCAACCGTCGGTTCAGATCTATCTCGGGTACGGTCACTGCACTCCAATCGTTGTATCTCCAATCTCTGCCTCGGTTGGTGCACCTATGGTTCTTAAGGTTGTTGATGCCAAGAAAGAGAAAGAAAAGAAGAATCTTTCTCCTCTAGTTGCGAAGGGTACTGCTTACTACAGATTCGAGTGAAATGGCTGGTGGTAATGATGCGTGGTAAGGTCGCTGCTAACGAATGGTGGGTGCGTGGAGAATGCTATGAATTCGAGCTCCATTTCCCTCTCGGTACTTAGATCTTCCTCTAAAACTTCTCCCATTCCTCTTTCCTTTGTTCCGCCGACTACATTGATTGGATACCGCTGGGCCTGCCTACGCAGAAAGTATACCAATTATCCCATAAAGCCATTGAATTGCCCTTGGTTGTCCTACCCATTTGTTATATCTTATTCCCATCTTGTTCTATTGCTCTTTCTCGATGGTATTCCGGGGCGCTAGACCTCATTCTCTTTGATACGCTT
>CM066997.1:18240146-18242646 GCA_033977485.1 Hydrangea macrophylla
AGGCTTAGGCAGGTAGTATGGGCCCTCTGACTTCCAGCTATGTGCTGTGCGGCTCCCGCGAAGCGAATGAAGGGAAGCTCGAAGAGCTTTCTCCGCCAGCGGCTTTTGTAGTGGTCGACCTTATAAAGCTCGCTAAGCTTCGCTTCCCTCCCCCCTTCCCTTATTAAGTAGAAAGTCTTCACTTAGTAGTCGGCATTCTATAAGCGACTTGTCGAGTCTACGAAGCTTTGCTTCTTGTAGTCGGCCCGTAATGCCTCCCTTCATTTGCTTGCCTCCTTCCAGCCCAGAATACTTGGCCTCCTGCGCCAAGTCGATCTTTTAGGCTTGGCTTCGTCCCGGAAGCGAAGCTTCTACGACGAGTCGCTTCTCCCCTTCTATACTATCTCTGGCGGAGAAAGCTCTTCGAGCTTACGCTTACTCTCAGCCTCTTTGATTAGTAGGCGGGCGGGCTAAGCCCCCTACTTAAGATTCCATTCATAAGGCTAATTTTTTGTTGTCGTGACGCTTTGGTTAGGCCGACTACTATACTATAGGCTACTTCTAGCTTCTATAGTGGCCCTTCCACTTTGGTGTAGTTGTAGTTTGTATTGGTACTGAATGAACATATCAAACAAAGGCGAGCAGTATAAGCCCTTCTCCGGCCTGGGAAAAGCGGCGAACTCTAGAAGCTAGGGCTTTGTTCACCTTTGGACACGAACACTATTCCGTTCTCAGCGGAAACCCGCCTTAGAGATTGAACGTCGACTTATCTGATTGCCGTTCAATCTAAGACAGCGCTGATAGCTTGTAGTGAACAGCCCCCTTATGAAACCAACCGAAAGCAGCCTTTGGTACTTAAGTAGTTAAGGTTTGGAACCCTTGCAACTATGATAGAAAGCCGTTTGCTTGTTGCCAAACTCTTCGCCTTTCTTTTGAATTAAAGTAGGTCGCGACTGTTGTATTTTAGTCGGTCGGGGGAAGCTACCGCTTCTACGACAGCTCCGCTTCCTCGTCTTGCTTCTGGCAAAGCTTCTACTTTGCTTGCTTCTCTCGCGCTTGCTTGCGCGATTAGAGTCCTTTTCGCTAGGTCCAAAAGCTTCCGTCAAAGCAAAAGATCTGATCCAACAGAAATTCCGCATATTGAGCGCAGCTGATATGCGGCTACGGCTAGGCGATCATGCCATAAAAAACTTTTATATGTATAGAGAGATCCCCTAGATATACAGATAGAATAGATGTTCATGGATAGACAGACATTCCATTGATTCTGAGTTTTGGGGCTGAAAAAGCTCGTCGATCCAAATGAATCATTCTTCTGGTCTCTCTTCGCTCCCCGCCCCGAAACTGACCCACGGCACAGCGCCCATTCGCTTCGCGCGCGGGAAGGCAACGAAGTTCAGTTCATGAGACCGCAGCGGAGTGGAGCAGCCGCGACACGAAGTTCCTTACCTTAGCTGGATCTCGCTGGTGCCACCTAAACGGTAGGTAGGCGGCGGATGTGTGACGTTTGGAGTTGTCGTTCGTGCACCTGTCCCCAATGGAAGAATGAGTGATCCGTTCCCCTGCAGATCATGGCCTTATCACTCGGTCCCCGATGGCCAGCGGGGGATTCGGTATAGCAGCTCACGTTCGTTTGCGCTGCGCGTTCCCGCTGGACTGGACACGTGTTAGCTGTAGGAAGTATGGTTCCGAAAGTGACTTCGGTTCGCCAGTTCAGGCTCAACTCCTCGCTTTACGTTAGCGGACCTACAGGTCGGGCCGGGGCTCTGCGCTCTTTCTTTCTGTGTGGGACGATGCCGGGGAGGGAAGGGAATGCGTCGAGGCGGCGAACAACTACATTTTGGCTTTTCCCTCCATGAGATGAGCCCAGTGCATTGGACCGATGGATAAGAGAACTGAGTTGGCCCAAAAAGCGCTTGGGCGCTCTACGTACGATGTAGACTCCATCAGATACATATCGATTTTTTTCTGATGGATCAAGAATAGATAGTTGTCTCATCAATAGATAGAAATAGGACATTTCCCCTTATTATTGATAGATTCCCTCTCTATCCATTCTTTCGATCTATCAGAACAGATCAGGCTATCTATCAATCGATTTTTAAATAGCACGTTCATATCGCTTTTCGTTCATTTCCGCCACGCCAACATAGCCGCCATAATAAGAAGAGCAGGCGAAGCAGCTAGAAGCGCTCGCTTCACGCCCTTGAATTCTTATTCACGAATGAATTGGGAAAGCCAACAGAAAGATTCGATTCTGACTTCGTAGAGCCGGTGCTGCTGTTGCCTGCGCGTAGGGCCGTCCCCCACTCCCGTCCCGGGGCGCTAAGGGGCTTTTGTTTTTAGAACAGACGGCAGTGTTTTGCTGACGCCTCGAATCAAGCTTTTGTTGCGACATGCTATGTTTTCTCCCCCATTGCTAGTAGGTTGATGGGTCGCACGCCCGGCACACATCTTTTTGCCTTGTGTGTCCATAACTCAAAATAGGTGACCTAACGGCCGCCGCCCGACTAAACATACC
>CM066997.1:18245146-18247646 GCA_033977485.1 Hydrangea macrophylla
GAGTGGGTAGGTGGGTTAGGTGCACCTCTCGCCCAGTGGGAAGTAATGAGGCTAGTCCCCCCCCTGAATGAAGAAGTAGTGGGGCCCCCTTCCCGCGTATGCGCCTTTATTTAGATTCTTTCTATTTTTGAATTACCAATGGAGAATCTTTCTAAAAAAATATCTCTGGCAAAACGCAATTCGTCGATTTCAATCCAAATAAGAGAACAAAGAAAGCACTCAAAAATGAAAGTTAGATAAAGAAGTTTCAGTAAGAACTAGCACTAGACTTCTTCCCCCCCTTTCTACTTTTTCTCTCTCCTTTTGTTTGTGCTTCCACCCGGGCTTTTCATTCTGTTTTATAGAGACCCGAGGAAATTTTGATAATAATGAATGTAGAAAGGTGAGGCACTTTCCCCGGCATACGGAAAAAAAATCCAGGATGACGGCTTTCAAAGGACGAGTAAGGGACGGGGAGGGGGAGGCTCTCGAAACCAAACGAGACTAGAAGGAACATGGGAATTTGCACCATTCCTATGAGTGCTTTTGTCTCGAAGAGCCAACCCAACAAAGGGGCAGCCCTCTCTCTCTATCTCGGTCTCGGTTTAGCATCATATATCGATCTGGAGAAAATTTTGATTGGTTGTAGTGCGGATTAAGGAGCAGCTCCTCCATGCTGTGGCTGTGGAGGTGGGGGCTGCCGCCTCCCTTGGTTTTGTTTGGGAAAGATCCCCATTTCTTTTTTACGGGCCCGTCGAATCCTGAAAAATGGGTTCTTGGGGAAGCGTGGTAGGGGAGGGTAGGGGCTGTCGCCGCCTGATAGAGGCAGAAGCGGGGGCCACCGGAGCTATCTGCGTCGAGTGTGTCGATTGAAAGAGGAGGGGAGACAACTCAAATGCCAGCGCAGAAATAGAAAGAGTCGTGCCGTTCAAAGTGGAATTCTTCTAAGATCCATTGCTCGATTTTGCTGCATGCTCTGCTCCCAAAATGCAGAGAGACTTGCGAGGGCAGATCCGGGTTGGTCCGGAAAGTCATGGGAGAGGCAGGCTAAGTGAAATAATAGAATATACTGGTGCTACTATAGAATCTTATGAATCACGCACGGCACACTTTCTATATCTCCTCCGTCTACAAGGTGAACAGCTTAGCTTACAGCACAGCGTGTTCGCCACCACACTGGCTGGCTGGTGCATTAGCCTTACCGTAATAGGGCCGAGAGGTATGACCCTTCGATTAGAACGCCCCATATCTCGTGACACGCGGAGCGTGGCATTTCCTTTTAGAAAGTCCGTCTAACTTCTAACCAAAAGATTCATTCTTTATGAATCAAGTACAATTCAAAGGGTGCATTGCCTCTTTGAGTGAAGAAGAGAAGGGCTTTGTATAGACACTCTTGAGCCATGTTCGTCGCCCTAGACTTACCATTATTTCATTCTATTGATGGGTTCTAGCTCCAAAGAACATATACATGGAGCTATGTCGACTTACGTACGTCTCGTTGACTAAACGATCAGGTATACCACGCCACGTATCATCCCCGCTTTCCATAGAGGAGAGATAAAGAAAAAGAAAAGATATAGTGATCGTGCCATAAGACCTTGTTCGTTTCTACTTGACGTTATTTTCCTCGGTTTTTTTTACATTACATAAGGTAGCTTGCTTACTTAGCGCTTGCACTAAGGATCTAATCAGAGTCAAACTTGGATTTGAAAAAAGAAAACCTTTCCCTTATTAGCCGGAGTACAAGTGTACTCCTTGATCTTTAGTAAAGGCGGATTAAGCCAAAAAAGCTTTTTTTTTCGAACAGTCTCAACGTCCTCGTTGAGAGTCGCTCTGCGAGACGTCCAGTAGTCTCTGACTTGGTCTTCGAATCGTAAGTCTCAGCCCGTTCCCAGCTTGCCTCGCTCTCAGGTTGGCCTTTCTACTTTACTAAGTAGTATTCCACTCGTGCAGTGGGTGTATGGGCTAGCCCATGGTGTGGTCAGCTATGAGATACTCAACTTCTTCTTTAGTAGGTTCATCTACAACATCTGGTGGTGCCCTCGTGGGCGCCTTCCTCTCTGGGTCGGTCTGGTCTAATCGAAGTCAACTGACTCACATGGAATACGGGGTGAGTTTTCACCGAGCTGGTCGCTTGAGTCTATAGGCTACCTCTCCTATCCCCTTTTCTACAAGGTCTACTTTCTTCTTCCTTCAGACCGGGCCAAGCCTTTAGGTTGTTTAAGTAGTTTTGGGCTAGGTCGTTGCGCTCCTGCCACCTCTTGGCAAAGTAGGCTGATGGGCAAGCCCCCTCCTGTCGCAATGCAATGGTGTGGGGCGTCAGAGGCTGTTGCCCCGTGGCCAACTCAAAGGGGCTGAAGTTCGACGCAGAGCTTTTTGGTTGTTAATTAAGTTATAGCAGCACTGAGCAAGATCCAACAGCTCCAGTCCTTCTGGTTTGCACTAAAGTGCCTTAAGTAGCCCTCGAGGAGTCTGTTTATTCTCTCCGTCTGAGCTTTCAAAGATATACCGACCGTAGGTA